>RJWJ010005876.1:0-65681 GCA_004363605.1 Indri indri
CTAGAGCTCACAGGAGCCAGCAAGTAAACAGGAACTCAGCTGTAGAGCCGCAAAGACATGAATTCTGCCAACAACTGGGGGAGCTTTCCTCGGTCAATCTTCTGATGAGGCCCCAGCCAATGCCCAGCCGACAGCCCGGTGAGAACCTGAGGCAGAGAACCCGGCTAAGCCAGGCCTGGACCCCTGGCCCACAGAAAATGTGAAATAATAACTGCGTATTGTTTTAAGCTGCTGAGTTTGTGCAACTTGTTATGCAACAGTAGAAAACTAATACAATCCCCCCTAGTTCTTCTGCTTTATACCGAGATGACGAGGAAGAGGGTGAAAGGATGATGAGGATAATGAGGGAATAGAAGGAGGAGAATCAGGAAACATTTGTTGAACGCTTATTATGTGTCAGGCACATTAGTCAAGGTCCTGAAAGGAGGCAAAAAGGACACACAAATGGTAGGATGGAGAGAACCGAACAAAGGGACTGTATGCAGAAGTGTGCATATGGCTAGGGTGCCCAACAGGGACACTGAGGCCATTAGCATCTCTAGGTCTGAAGGGAAGAGAGCAGGGTTAGCGGAACCCTCACAGAGCCTGGCTATTGGAGAGGGCTGCCTGACAGTAGCTGGGCGCGAGGTGGAAGCATGCAGCCTCTGCTGAAACGGTGACCTGGCGTGGTGAAGGCCAGGGTGGTAAATACCCTGGGCTCTTGTTCTTCTGAGTAGCCAGTGTCTCCTCCCAGTATCTCCTTTGGCTGAATCCAACCAGAAACCACAGGGCAAAGGATGCTGGGTGATACGGTCTTAGAGGATAGTCTCTGAGGGCATGGAGTAGGGATGAAGAAATGGCTGGAGAATGGAACTGGAATGGAAGGGCAGATGAAGAATAATGACACTTCATGGATTAGCTCATTGATTTTCATGGTTTTTGGTACATGAGGACTGAAGCATGGAGGTGTTAAGTAACTTGTCCAGGGAAAGAGAACCAGGTGGTAGAACTAGGGAACCCAGGCAGATCTAGCCCCAGAGCCTGGGCACTTGACGACTACAAATACAGTTCTCAGGGCCCCTCGTCTCTGCTTCCTTTCTATTTTGGGCTTTCCTTCGGAGCCAGAAAATTCCTTCTAGTCTCAGGAGCGGTACAGGCCTGGTACTTCTTTCTTCCCAGCGTCCAGCTGCATCCGCTTCGTCAGTCGGGTGCTGGTGTCTTGCCTGTGGTCCGCCAGGACGGGCTCTCCACCTCCAACATATGTGATCAGACAAGAAAAGCAGCAAACCTTTCTCGAGAGATTTTCAGCCTGGTTGTTCAGGACCAACAAGATCAGAAAACTCTTCAACGTTTTAAGAACCATGGATCAAAGTCTTTGACATTTCCTCCCAGTCATCCCCAAATTACTTCAAAGTGTCTGTTCACACCTGGCAGGGGGTTAGGAGAGGGAGGAGAAAGCCATCTTTGGAGATTTGCAGCCTTCACTTTCATCAGCAAAGCCTCCCCCTCTGAAGACATGATGAATTCAGCTATTTTGGGAGCAGGGATTATGGATGTGACCCCAGCTCAGCTCTCAGTAACTGCCTAGAATTCCTGACAATAGCAAAAAGGAAAAGAGAATGAAAGTTTTTAAAAAAATCTCTCAGTATAGTTCATAAATCTGCCAAATGCTTGATTAGCCTCTTTATAGGTCCACAGCTCACTTTCTTCCAGGAAATGTCCCGGTGGAACCACAAGGATATGGGATCTGGGGACACAAGAGGTCTTGGTTCTGGTCCCAGCTGTGCCATATATTAGCTGGGTGACCTTGGGCAAGTCATTCATTCAGCAAACTCCTGTTGAGGGCTTTATCCTTGAGAATCACAAAGATGAAAGACACAGTTACTGCCCTCAGTGAGTGTGCAAAAAAATTGAGTAGAAAAAGATTTAAGTAAGTAACTATATCACAGTAGGATAAATGCTAAGACATGGCCAGGCGTGGTGGCTCACACCTGTAATCCTAGCATTCTGGGATGCAGAGGCAGGAGGAGGATTGCTTGAGGCCAGGAGTTTGAGACCAGCCTGAGCAAAAGCAAGACCCCCCTCTCTTCAAAAAATAGAAAGATTAGCTGGGTGTGGTGGTGTGTGCCTATAGTCCCAGCTACTCGGGAGGCTGAGGTGGAAGAATTGCTTGAGCCCAGGAGTTCAAGGTTGCAATGAGTTATGATCACACCACTGCACTCTAGCCCAGGTGACAGAACAAGACCCTGTCTCAAAAAAAAAAAAAAAAAAAGAAAGAAAAGGAAAGGAAAGAAGCTAAGCTAAAGACAGAGTTCCCATGAGAGAAGCCTAGAGGAGGAATATGTTGCTCACTGGAGGTGGTGGTCAGGAAGTCTCCTAACCTCTCTGAGTTTCAGTGCCTCAGCTGTAAAACAGGGAGCTTTTCCTGCTTGTGAAGGCAGCTAACATATTGAAGCACACCCGTCTCCCCGATGAAGCCCATTTGGTAACTTGCACCTGTCTCTATTTGTGAGCGGGAAAGCCCAACACTGGTCGCCACCCTCCCTCCACTCAGGACTCTTTGAGAAAAGGCTCTTGCCTTTCCCTGCTATTGCCTCAGTTTCCCTGCACCCCTCCCCCCTCAACGCACTATGTACTTTCTCGGCTATCCTAAATTCGCTTTCCATGGTAGTGTGCTAAACTGAGAGGGATGAGGTTTACTGGACTGGGAGAAGCAGGGAGCTGCGGAGCAAAAGGGGTCAAAATTCAAATGAGACAAGACAAAGAAGAAGGAGGAGAGGGGAGGGGAGAAGGGGGAGGGACAAGGAAAGCTGGAGGGAAATTAGAATGAGGACATTCTTCTCCTGGAGGAATCCCAGGAGCCTGGACCTGTGCCGCAGAGGGACACAGGAAATGTCTCGACAGCTTTAGAAGTTCAGGACTGTTTGATTCCTCTTGAGGATGAAGAAAACCCAGCAGCACTGTGTCTTTTTGGTAGCCAGATTAGTTTAGCAAAAGCTCTTGTCTTCTAAGGGGACAAAATCAAGATGAAATTAAGAAGAGAACACAGACTTCTTGGATAATTAGGGAGATGATACCACTGCTGGCAAAGGCATATGCTTTCCTTCAAAGGCAAATCAAAAACTGCGTTTCTCATTCATTAATGCCTGCAGGCATTCATTCACTTAGTGCTGGGCCCTGAGTGGAATACAAAGTTGTACGAGACTCAGCTCCTGCCTTCAGCTTTATCCTAGAAAACATGTACCGAGCATCCACTTTTACCACACGCTGGACTCCATCCCAGGATTCAAAACTAAATAGAATACAATTTCTTACCTTAAGGAGCCAATCTAGTCCATTTGCTAACAAAATGTCTTCACACTTAGAATATTCTAAACATTGACTTGAACAGATATTATTGTTGCCTGTGATTCTGTCAGTTCTCTGGCCCTTCTTGGGAGAATAAATCCTCTGGATTTGTTCTAGACGCTTGGCAGTTCAGCTCTGAGCTCGCCGTGTTTGCGACTGAGAGAGGAAAAAAATGATCTGTTTCCCTATCTCTCCCCTACAGGTTTAACAATGCACCTGGCTGGATCAGGAACATCCGCTTTGTTCTCCAAATGAAGTGTTACACGCACTGACTCATTTTGCTAGCTTTTTAAAAAGCTTGATTCAACCCTCCGATTTCCCACCTTTCTCTTCCACCTGCCTTGTTTAATAATTAGGCTGTTTAATAAATGCTTTTGATAAGGAGGAGCGGGTGGAGGATGGGGATCGTTAGGGCTTACAAGTCCCTGGGAATGTAACAGCCTCCTCTGCCAGATTCGTCATGTTCTGGGTTGCTCCCTGGGCATCTTGCTCAGTAAAAAGGCCAGAGGGCTTTCCTGTGTCAGGGCCCAGGCTTGACTGACGTTGGGTCATTCTGTTCCTACGGGCCCTGCCAAGGAACCAGGTTTGGTTCCTGTCTCTTAGCTGCCTGTTGTTCCTGCTCCAAAGTCACCTTTCATTTTGCTTACTTGGAGCTTTTAACACTGATGACCGCTGCTGTTACAGTGCCCACTGGGCTCTTTCTTTTACGGCTGAGGAGACTGGGGACCAGAGAGACCGCACAACTTCTTGCAAGTTCAATCTCCTCGCACCAAAACCTTTTCTTCCCCTAAGGAAATTCCCAGTTGGTTAGAAAGACCTGGAAAGTTTTTCAAGGTCCATTTCTCTAGGTATGGTATTCTTGGTCTTTGAAAGTATAAGGTTGGGGTGGGAATGGGGGATTGTTAATAAAAATTAAATTAGAAAAAGAAAGGAAGTGGATGGTGGGAGTCTCTTTCCCCTCGTCTGGCGGTCTTTCAGGCCGTGCTTCATTTTAGAGGGATGTGGTTTTTGTTCATAAAACTATAACCTCTAGTGCGTTAGTTTGTAGAAGAATTGAAAACCAGTATTATTTCCTGGCAAATAAAACACACCCAATTTATTCATGCTTGTGAATGCCTGGGAGTGACCCTACAATGTACATAAAGAGACAGAAATTCAATTCTATCCGGCGAATGTGGGTTACCAGAAAAGTCTGATTGGTCTCCTGGTGTGCTACCTAGCTCTAATAACTGACAATTTATCAACGTTTCTATTGAGCGTCACTTGAGATATGTATGTGAAATAATCCTCTGATATAGGTATTACTGGTCACATTTAACAGAGAGAACTGAAGCCCAGAGATCTTAATACCATGCTTATGGACACAAAGTATTAATAAGCAGCAGTGCTGAGATTCTGAACTCAGAAGTGCCTTATTCAAATTCTCTTTTCTGGCTGGGCCTGTGGCTCATGCCTGTAATCCTAGCACGATGAGAGGTGGAGGTCAGAGGACTGCTTGAGGTCAGGAGTTCGAGAACCAGCCTAAGCAAAAGCAAGACCTCTTCTCTACAAAAAATAGAAAAATTGGCCAGGAGTGCTGGCACATGCCTGTAGTCCCAGCTACTCAGGAGGCTGAGGCAGGAGGATCGCTTGAGCCCAGGGATTTGAGGTTGCAGGTGGACTATGATGACGCCACTGCGCTCTAGCCGAGGTGACGGAGCCAGACCCTTTCTCAAAAAAAAAATTCTCTTTTCTACCCACTACACCTGAATGCCTCCCAGGAAGTTGACACAGAGCTTGCCCTTATTTTCTATTTTAGCCCTATCATGTGCAAGCCCATGGCTGTTTGAATAGTTGGTCAGATATAGGGTATGTTCACTCTTACCATTTTGGTTCTCTGACTCAAATGTGGACTGGACCTGAGTTTGACCCAACTGAGTTTAAGTTGTTCTCAGGAGCAAAAGATGTCCTTCTTGAACAACACAGCTGTCATGCCAGCCCTCAGCAGCACAGGGTTTGTATAAGGCCGTGGAGACTCCTGGAGTGGAGTCCTCACCTTCCTTTCGGAGTCCTTCTCCCTTCTAAGGCCTGTCTTCCAAATCCAGCACCACATAGACCTTTAGCAACACAATAACCATGTCTCTTCTCTTAAGTGAGGGTGGGAAAAAGAATTGCTAACACCGATTAGCTTTTTTTTAAACATACCTAACAATGTTTTAATTATAAAATATTACATATTATAAATATATATAAAATAAACAATAAAAATAATGTTAATTCTAGAATTGTATATATGTGCATATAAACATTTGAATGTACATACATATATATATTGGTGTGAGTGTAGATATACAAATAAAGCTATCTATATGCATATATAGCTATACACATATTTCTTTTGCACAAATGGATTCACGCTGTACAAACTATCCTGCAATTTTCTTTTTTTCAGTTATCAAATAAACTGATATTTCTTTGTAAGACCATAGCAATGCATTTCCCTAAATGAGACAGGTTCCAGAGAACTTTAGTACCTTCACTGATGGCTATGATAATAGAACATCTTGATAAGGCTTGTGTGCAACTGGATCAAATAAGATCGTGTGTCTGAGAGCACTTTACAAACTGCAGGGAGCTGTGCTAATGTTAGCTGACAAAATGTCTTCTGTAGCATGAGGACCGTGTTTATACAGAAGTAGGTTGGATGCTTCTCATCACGTTCTTGTGCAGTAGCTAGGGGGGTATGTTTGCGCCTTGGATGGGGGAAAAGTCAACACTGAGGTTGATATCTTAGTTTGTTGAGTCTACTTTCAAGTGCCCACCATGGAAGGGCCTTTATAAAGCCTCAATGGCCCTTGCCTCTGAGTGTCTCTGGCTGCCTCTAGCAGCCTCTGTCCCGTAAACCTACCAGGTGATTAATCTGAGTAGGTTTCCTAACCACGTCTGTTTCACCAAACCATGAGACCCTCGCTGCGATGGGAGCAGGGGTTCCTCCCGATTCTCCCTGGGAGTCTAGGGTCTGAGTGCAGCCCTCACTGTCACATAGGGAAGGTTGACTTGGTAGAGAACATGGGGACAAATGTAGCAGATTCTTAACTCTTTAAAACACCCCTCAGTTTAACATTTTGCTTCTCCCTGCTTCCAGCTGACAGCTTCATAAAAACCATATTGGTGGTTGGCTGGTTGGGTTTTTTTTATAACCTAACAACAAGCTTGGCTTAGAACTATTCATTCTTCAGCTCCCAATCCTGTGCGGCTATAGATAAACAGGCATATATATTATCTACTTTTGTTTACTTCTCCCCAAATGGAAGTCCATTAATTTCCCAATATATTTTACAGAATTACTTGCCTGTTGCCAGTGTTGGGAGGATAAATTAATCCTTAGTCCTGAAATGTTTAAGTTAGAACATAATGGGAAATAGAAGAAATAGAAGGACTGAGATGACTCATTTATTTCAGATGCTCACCCTAAACTACTTCAGAAACGCCAGCAGTGAATTAAAACCCGAATTCTAGAAGAATAATCCAAATCACGCTTCACCAGAGAGACTCTTTAGTTCCTTAGCAAAAACTGTACTTCATGTCTAGAATGGAGGAGCCCGATGATGGCTTGAGTCAAGCAGCATGAACTTAACTCCATCTGGTCTGGGGTAAAGAATCAATATTGTCTCTCTATGGGCAGAAACCTCTTTAGAAGAAGGGAAGCCACAGTCAAATATAAGACACTGGCATCCTGTCATATGTTAGTGCGTAGAAGCAGAACTGGCTTGGAAAAAGCAAAGAGATCTTTTTGGCTCACTGAATTACAGACCAAACCTGCTCCACTGTTCATTCTGTAATGATCCTCCTGACTTAATTTCCCCTAGGCACAACTGAAGTGGCCCTACAGAGATCCATTAACTGATTTTTCTATAAGGGGATCTGAAGGCGGAGGGTCCCATCATGCAATGGGTAGTAAAGCCTAGGGTTGTGATTGAGGCAAAATCAGGGAGAAGATAAGACTCAGGTCAACAGAACAGAAACTATCTTTGTTGCAAGTTAATAAGAATTCATATTTAACTAGCCACTGCAGGGAAGCAACTAATCTTGCAACATAATAGATGTTGTTAATAACGTTGATTACTTCCTTGGATGCCACCAAGAAATGACTTTCAATTTTATACATTTATTGTCCAACTTGTAAATTTGGTCCTAGAATTAATAGGTGGCAAAGTCCTGGGAAGCTTAATAAGGGAGGTTATTTGCTTTGTGTATAAATGAAGAGAAGGATTTGAATGAATAAAGATAATTATGTGAGGATGTAAACTAGTACAGCCATTATGGAGCACAGTATGGAGGTTCCTCAAAAAACTACAAATAGGCCAGGCATGGTGGCTCATGCCTGTAAGCTTAGCTGCTTGAGAGGCTGAGGAGGGAGGATGGCTTGAGCCCAGGAGTTTGAGGCTATAGTGAGCTGTAATCATGTCACTGCACTCCAGCCCAGGGTGACAGAGTGAGACCATGTCTCAAAAAACCCCCCAAAAAAACAAAACCCAGAAAACTATAAATATAAATAGAACTACCATATGACACAGCAATTCTACTACTGGGCATTTATCCAAAGGAAAGGAAATCAGTATATCAAAGAGACATCTGCACCCCCATGTTTACTGCAGAATTATTCACAATAGCCAAGATATGGAATCAACATAGGTGTCCAACAACAGATGAATGTATAAAGAAAATGGGGTGTATATACACAATGGACTACTATTCAGCCATAAAAAGGAATGAGAGCCCATCATTCACGGCAACATGGATGGAACTGGAGGACATCATGCTAAGTGAAATAAGCCAGAAATGGAGAGTTAAACACTGTGTGTTCTCACTCATATGTGGAAGCTAAAAAAAATGATGATCTTGTACAAATAAAAAGTAGAATGGAGAATACTAGAGGCTGAGAAGGATAAGAGGAAGGGAGGAGAGGGAGATATTAATATTTGTTAAGGGATACAAAATTACAGCTAGAAAGGAGGAATAAATTCTGTACCACTGTGGGATTACTATAGTTAACAATAGTATATAGTTTCAAATAGCTAGGAGGATACCAAACAAAGAAATAATAAATGTTTGAGATGATGGATATGCTAATTACCTTGATCAGATCACTATACATTATGTATATCCAAACATCACTATGTACCTCATAAATGTATACAGTTATTATGTCAGTTTAAAATTCTTGTAATCAAAAGAAGATTATTATAAAAGGGAGAGGGAAGAGAAAGTATATGAGAAAGACAGACAGACAGAAACAGAGTCAGAGAGACAGAGAGAGAGAGAGAGAGAGAGAGAGAGCGTAACCCTAATCTCCTAACCTAACCCAGGACTGGTTGCTTAGGTTGGTCCTCTGTGGATAGCGTTATGTTGGTAAAGGCGGTCTTTGGGCCAGAATTGGCCTCTGTCCTTGCAGATGTAGGACTTCCATTTTGTCAGTCTACCTGGCAGTGGGCAGGGTCTAGTAGGGATGACAGAAAAAATACAGGCGGCCCCAGTAAAATTTGAATTTTAGATAAACAACAAATAATTTTTTAGTTTAAGTCTGTCTCACACAGACTTGGGGATTTTTTTTTTGGTGGTTCTTTTTTTTTTTTTTTGAGACACAGTTTATCTGTGCCATGACTAGAGTGCAGTGGTGCCATCATAGCTCACTGCAACCTAATACTCCTGGGCTCAAGAGAGCCTCCTGCATCAGCCTCCCAAGTAGTTGGGAGCACTGTTTGGGTGTACAGGTGCACACCGCCACACCTGGTTAATTTTTTTTTTCCTATTTTTAGTAGAGATGGGGGTGTCACTCTTGCTTAGGCTGGTCTTGAACTCCTAACCTCAAGGGATCCTCCCACCTCAGCCTCCCAGAGTGCCAGGATTACAGGCATGAGCCACTGCACCTAGCCCAATATTTGTATTTTTATTTGCTAAATCTGACTACCCTATCTAAGAGCCTTCCCTTGATTAACTCACCAGAGACTTATTTATAAACCAGAATTACAATGTGTGGATCTACAGGGCAGGGCATACCTTTGCATGTATTAGAGCCCTTGTGCCTACTATCTTGTACCCCTCTCTTTTAGGTATTTGGAAAACCAACTTTGTCATTGTTTGGTGAATTTCAAATTGGGATAAAGCAAGCTAAGCAGCCACAGTAGGACACAGGGACTCTGAGTGTTTGACTGCAGGGACAGAACACGCGGAACCTGGAATAACAATCCAGGCTTACAGACACAGTGTCTCTCTCCCCCAGATGATATTGCAATAATGCTGGTCTTCTACTCCCCTTTTTTAATATCTAATTTTAATTTTTTTATAAGTTATTCAAAACTCATTAGAGACACACTGCCATTTTTAAGATGTCCGCTGATTAAATCCATTTTATATTGACTGCTGTGCTACTTTTTAGGGAGTCACTCTATGTCTTGCTGAGTTTTAGAAAACTTGGTAGCCTTAATAATTAGCAGGCATTAATTTTACAAGATAGTTTCAGATGTGTACGAATATATCTTTGATTTTCTAAAACAGAACATAATTTTTATGTCAGACTCCCATTCTGTGTGATGAAGAAAAATTAATCTAGTAACTATCAAGGAGGTAAACTCAAACTCATACTCTCTCCCTTGCCCTCCTTTAGATGGAATCTCAGTTGTAGGAGGGGTAACGGGGCACCATGTAACATCACGTGCTCTGCTGGTAGCTCCTGGGATGGGTAACTGCTCCATATTGTCTTTGATTATGGGATCCCTCTCCGCTGGCACCCAGAGATATGCAGCATGGCCCCGTGTTGTCCTCTAAAGTGGCTGTAAACCCATCTGGTTTGATCAGTGCTGCCATCCATGGTTGTCTCTCCATGGCATGAGTCCTTTGGGCTGCCCGTTCTCTCTCTCAGCTAACTTCTGAGCCCTTCTCAGGGTATAAGCGGCGTCCAGCTACTCTCCTGCACCTCTCTGGGGCCATAGGAAACAAGGCTGTCATTGAGTTCTCTTCCTCTATCACCCAAACAACCATCTCTGCTCTGTAGACCCCATATCGCTGTGGCGTATACACATCTGTGGGGTCAGCTGCCCTCCCTACCTAGGAAGTAGACACAAGTCTCCTCTATTCTTAGTTTCCTCAAAGCTTACCTGTGTTCTACCCTCCAGCCAGAATTCCTTCTCTGCTAAAGGAATTCACCCTGGGAAGATGACAGAGGCTGGGCCTTTCTTGGAGACCAGACCTCCCTTCAGTCCTGGTAACCCTACTATAGTTTCTGAGGGCGGGCAATCCTGCATGGAGGAGAAGGGAGGAGTTCTTTTGGACTAGTCATATTTGGTCCCAATAGTTTCTGAATGCTCAAAAAGCCTTTTCTCCCAAGTCTAGGTCTTATATTCAGTAATATCACTGAATCTCAAAAGCTAAGGACTTTCTTTTTCATAGCATTCCAACTGTGACCACCCCACTTCTCCCTGGGGCAGGGCATGCCAGGGACTGCAGAGCAGGAGGCTGCAGAGAAGCATGTGGTCTTCCCTCCTACCACCAAATAGAAGGGGAGACCTGGTTAATGTCACACAATGTCCTTCTGTCCTTGCAGTGTTCCTGCCTTTGTGCTAAGTGCCTTAGGCCCATGTAATCCTCAGAACAATCCCAGGAATTAAGTACAGTTATTCCCATTTACAGATGAAGAAATGAAAGCTCAGAGAGAGGACAGGTAACTTGTTCAAAGATTCCAGTTATAAATGGTAGAGAAAGAACTGAACCTAGGATAATGTAATTCTAAAGCCTTCATTTTAAATCCCAACAGTGGTCTCATGTCTTAGCCAACAACTGACTCTCCAGGGAGTTTGTTAAAAATAATTTTAATGAAGATCCACCCCAGGAGACCCTGATCTAGTCTGTCTGAGACGGAGCCTGGTCATTTGTATTTTGAACAGTCTCTCTAGGTAATTCAGGTGCGCACCAAAGTATGAGAGCCTGCTTTGCCACTTGATTGTGTGGTTTTGGACAAATTACATAATCTCCCAGTACCTTGGTTTCTTCACGTTAAATGGGGGATAATAACAGTTCTAACACCATTGAGGTGTTGTGGGAATTAAACGAATTTAAAATGAAAGCACTTGGAAGAGTACTTGGCATATAATACATGCTCAATAAGTGTTAAAGATTGAGATTGTTACTGTTGTTGCCTCTTAGCAGCAACTTAAAATCTTTTAGGAGAACCATTTCCTAGACATATTAGAAAAAAGGGTGATTGCCTGCATTTACATCGACTTTTTGATAGTTTTTGTCTCAGGCAGCAATATTCTTTCTTTTCCAAATCTAGGTTTATGCCTAATTTGGATCCCATGGTCTCCTGTGGGCCTAACCACCTAGAGAACGTTACAAAGGTAAATTGAAATTAAGCAGGGGATGTAATGATAGCAGCTAAAAGAGAAATAGCTCAATGGTTCTTAACCTTGGTTGCACCTTAGAACTATCTGGAGATCTTTAAACAATTCCCAAGTCACACCGCAGACCAATTAATATCAGAATCTTGGGAGGAGGGCCCAGCCATCAGTATATTTTACTCTCCAGGTGATTCCAATGTGTAGCCACTGGGCTCCATCCCAGCTCAGTAATCTGTGTTCGAACAAGCCTTCTGCACATCTCGGGACCTCTGGCGTGAACCCTTCTGTTATCCTCCCAATGTCCAGGCTTCTGTTTTTGCTTCTTTGCCCAATGGGTGTGACTTGAAGGCAAGACAGAAGGTGTAGTAATAACCCTTGGGTCCCTTAAAAAGGTGCACGCAGGTCTGTATTGTATATCAAATCACTGTTTATTCTAGCCAGACCTGCCTGGACGGGGCCAGTGAGGGTCCCGCAGCCAAAACGCCTGCTTCTCAAGGGGCGGATGATCCAGTGACAAAGGGCCCCACTGTCTCAGAGTGGAGAGTGTCAGTAGTTGCCTAAAATACCTTCTCTCTAGTCCTAACTCTGCCCTGGATGCTTCACGGAGGCCAATAATACGTAAACAAGCTCCAAACCAACACATCTGCTTTTCATTTCCTGCGGAATGCTAAAACGAGTCTTTTAAGGTTGCTTAAAATACGTCCTCGCCTCCCGCCCCGCCCCCTGGGGCGGTTGCTCTGCGTCCTCAGACCACCTCCGCGCCTGTCTCCTCCTCCACCTGGGGCTCTTTGCGCAGACCTGGCTTCGAACAATGCCCGCAGTTATTCCTGGCTTTGGCTCTTTCGGCTTAGCGCACATTCAACGATATCTTTTTCTTCTGCTGCTTAAAGCACTGTCTTCATCCTCCTCGTTTGTCCCTTTCTCCTCTGGCAAGTATAATGCTATCGACATTTGAAAGTGGCCTGGTTCCCTGGGAAATGTCCTGGCTGCTAGAATTTGTGTGTGCAGAGACCAGAGCAGGGGCTAACAGGACCCGCTCCCCTGGGGCTCGGCCGCCCCAGCTGGGGAGGTTGAAGTGCGCTGGGGGGTGTAGGGGGCTGGGAAGGGGTGGGACCTGGAGTCAGTCTGAGTTTTCGAGTTTTCTTCCTAAATTTCAGCACTGCTCCACGTGACCTCAGTCACCCTAGACTTTGCTCTTCTGTTTAGTATCTGTTAAGTGGTGACCTTTGTCACCAATTAAAGAGAGTGAGGCCCTATTCAATTGCAAAGAACTGCCAGATTGTAAACAAACTTGGAAAGATCAGTTGTGAGGGAAGCTGGGTAGGAAAGGCGCCCCTATATTCTCCTTTTAGTATCCCAGAGATGCCTCCCTCCTCTTGCTCAAGGCTTATTATACATTGGTTCCTCTTCTTCGGCAGAACGCTAAACCCCACACTCTCTGCTAGATGTGCTGTCTTGCCCTGTATTTCGGTTTCTCAGGGTCCTGCCAAGAATGGGTTAGATAACATGACAACAGCTGTTACTGCCCTAATGTATCTACCCTCCGACTGTCAACAGCGTAGACTTCTGAGTCTCTCTTTATGAAGGCACTGTGCTGTAAGACTCAGCTCTGGACTTTAAGAAGCGTATGTTCTCGAAGAGACAGGATGTGTGCACATGCACGGATAAACAGCTTTGAGACCACACCAAGTGAACCAGACAGATAACAAAGGTTAAAGGAATGTGCAATTATTCAACAAATATATTAATATATCAGCACTCGTTATGTGCTATATTTTGTTGTAAGCACTGAGGCTAAACCAGTGAACAAAAACAATAAAACCCCTGGCTTCATGGATCTTATGTTCTAATGAGACAAGACAGAGTGTGAGCAAATAAAAATATAATACATCAACGTGTGACAAGTGCTTCGAAGGAAAACGAAGCAGATTGAGGAGAGTAGAGTGATAGGGTCGAGGGAAGGTGGTTTTTTCAGATGGGAAGAACTCTCAGGTAAGGAGGCATTCGAGTCAAAACCTGAAGAAAGAGGGAGCAAGTCATCTGGGTCTACGGAGGAATTTACCAAGCAAGGGGAATGGCAAGTAGAAAGGCCTTGAGGAGGGCGTGTGCTTGGTGTGTTCTAAGAACAAGTAGGAGAGTGTGGCTGGAGGGTGGTGAGCAAGAGGGTGTGGGCAGATGAGGTCAGAGAGGTGACAGATCACGGAGGGCCCTGCAGGCCGTGGTAAGGACTTTGAACTTTATTGTGAAGCCACTGGAGGGTTTTTAGCAGAGCACTGACGTGATGGAACTTATCTTGGAAGGCTCCCTGTGTGAGGGCTGACTCTAGGAGTGCAAGAGGAGACACCCGAGGCCAGTGAGGAGGGTGCTGCCGTAATCAGGTATAAAATGATGGAAGGTGGTGGTTTACACCAGAGTGACAGCACTGAGGGCGGTGAGAAGACGTTGGATTCTGAGTATATTTTGAAGGTAAAGAAGACAAGGTACAGGGTTATGATTTATGGTATAAAGAGAGAAATCAGGAATGACCGATTTTTGGCCTGAACTCAAGGTTTTAAATCCATAGGAGGGGCCGAGCGCGGTGGCTCACACCTGTAATCCTAGCACTCTGGGAGGCCGAGGCGGGAGGATTGTTTGAGCTCAGGAGTTCGAGACCAGCCTGAGCAAGAGCGAGACCCTGTCTCTACTATAAATACAAAGAAATTAGCCAAACACCTAAAAATAGAAAAATTAGCTGGGCATGGTGTTGCGTGCCTGTAGTCCCAGCTACTCGGGAGGCTGAGGCAGAAGGATCGCTTGAGCCCAGGAGTTTGAGGTTGCTGTGAGCTAGGCTGACGCCATGGCACTCTAGCCCAGGCAAGAGAGTGAGACTTTGTCTCAAAAAAAAAAAAAAAAAAAAAAAAAAAATCCATAGGAGGGAGTGGCTACTTCTGGTTAAGATAATCAGAACAGGATTAATGAAAGACCTGAGAGTTGCACTTTGAAAAACTAGTAGGATTTTGTGGCTTGTAAAAACTCTCAGTGGCTTATTCTGAGATTATTTTGTCTTCCCAGACTCCAGCCCCCTACCCCAATCCCATTCCTTTGTTAAGTTTTAGCAGCCTCTACTCCAGGGGACCTGGGACAGGGGACGCAGCCAGCCCAAGGGAGGTGCGTCTTGATTCATTAGACCAATCATGGAAATTTTGTGCTTTTGCCAGTAATTGGTTTAGAAATAGGCTGGTTTAAGAATGGGCATGTACTGTTAGTTCTGGACAATGGAACAGAAAAGCGAACTCTGGGCTGGGCGCAGTGGGTGGCTCACGCCTGTAATCCTAGCAGTCTGGGAGGCCGAGGCTGGAGGATCACTTGAGGTCAGGAGTTTGAGAACAGCCTGAGCAAGACTGAGACCCTGTCTCTACCCAAAATAGAAAAAATGAGCCAGGCATGGTGGCACACGCCTGTAGTCCCAGCTATTCAGCAGGCTGAGGCAGGAGGATGGCTTGAGCCCAGGAGTTTGAGGTTGCAGTGAGCTGTGATCATGCCACTGCACTCTAGCCTGGGCAACAGAGCAACAGAGTGAGATTCTGTCTCAAAAAAAAAAAAAAAAAAAAAAAAAGAAAAGAAAAGAAAAAGAAAAATGAACTCTGCAGAAAGGACTTCTGGGAAAATCTTTAAGTCTTTAAAAGAAAGCAAGATGCTCTAGACTTGAGATGTTATGTAAGGACATAGTGCTTGAACTGCTGTCGCCGTCTTACAAACATAAAGGGGAAGTTAAGACAACAGCCTGCATGTGGGGGGCAGCAGAAGAGAAAGATGGAAAAAGGATGGTTCCTCGAGGACGTCGCCAAACCACTCAGTTACCCAGCCCTGGAACTGCACCACTTCTGGACTTCTCATGTGAGATTTTTAGAATCTCCTTATTGTGAAATGCTTTTGAGTTGGGTGGTTGGTATAATATTTGAAGTGGAAAGTACATCATTTTAGATAGGCAATAAAGACTCTAGATGGGAAGACACAGCAAAAGCAAACCACTCAGAGGCAAGATTTTCTTTGAGACAAAACTCAAATCACATTTGGAGAAGATTGGTAGAATAATTTGACATTCGTTCATAAAGTCATTCAATAAATATTTGTTGAACCCCTACTAAGCACCGGGCAGTGTTCTAAGATCTAGGATACTGCAGAGAACCAGGTCGACAGGGGACCTCGTGTGGAGTTTATTACCTTGCGGAGGAAAGACGGGTGCGCATGGACAGTGGCTACTGTACTGGGCAGCACAGGCACAGGGCTCTGGCCCAGGAGGGCCTGATTCAGGGAAGCCACGTCAGGACAAAACTGTAGGCTCTGGCAGTGGTCTCCTGCTTCTGCTGCTCTGCTCTGGATTCATTCTCTAAAAGATAATTTATTAGGTCAAAGGGCAAAGAGTTAATTTAGTATAGTTAATTTAGTGAAAGAAATGCTTCTTTTAACCTGCTTCTCTTTGCTAACTAGCAAAATCGAATATTTTTTCATGTGTTTATTAATATTTACTCTTTTGTGAATTGTTTTGTTAGGAGTTTTTGTTCAGTTATTAGCTAAAGTCTTAATGAGATTCTTATTAACTTGTGTGAGTTCTTGAGATAATGATATTAATCTGTTTTGATCATGTTTGTTGTAAATATGTCTTCTAGTATATTGTTAGTCCTTAATTTTGGTGATATTTTGCATATAAAATTTCTTTTAAAAATGTTTATGTAATCAAGTATATTTTCTCTGTAGTAATACTATTGCTGCTAAGTATAGAGTCACCTTCACACTAGTGTTTTGATAAATATGCAATCCTATTTTCTTCTGGACTTCATAGTTTTAAATATATTTAAGTCTTCTGGGCTGGGTGTGGTGGCTCATGCCTGTAATCCTAGCACTCTGGGAGGCCGAGGTGGGAGGATCGTTTGAGCTCAGGAGTTCAAGACCAGCCTGAGCAAGAGTGAGACCCTGTTTCTACTAAAAAAATACAAAGAAATTAGCTGGACAACTAAAGATATATAGAAAATATTAGCTGGGCATGGTGGCGCATGCCTGTAGTCCCAGCTACTCGGGAGGCTGAGGCAGAAGGATTGCTTGAGCCCAGGAGTTTGAGGTTGCTGTGAGCTAGGCTGACACCATGACACTCTAACCCGGGCAACACAGTAAGACTCTGTCTCATAAATAAATAAATAAATAAATAAGTCTTCAAATCAAATGGAATTAATTTTAGTGTATAGCATAAGGTGTGGGTCTAGCTGGGCGTGGTGGCTCATGGCTATAGTCCCAGCTACTGAGGAGGCTGAGGTGGGAGGATCACTTGAGGCCAGGAGTTTGAGACCAGCCTGGACAACATAAAAAGACTCTGTCTCTTTAAAAATAAAAAAATACATATATTTAAAATTTTAAAAAGGTGTGGGTCTAAATTCTTCCATTCCTCCCAAATCGTTGATCAGCTATACCTCTACCATTTATTGAAAAATCTATGTTATCTCATTGTATCGTGATAGCTTCATCATGAACTAAAATTCTTATGAAAATTGGGGTGTATTTCTGATTTTTCTATTATATTACAGAAATCTGTCTATTGTTATTTTTTTAGAGACAGAGTCTTGCTCTGATGCCCAGACCGGAGTACAGTGGCACTATCATAACTCACTGCAACCTCAAATTCCTGGGCTCAAGAGATCCTCCTGCCTCAGCCTCCTGAACAGCTGGGACTGCATGTGTGCACCACCACGCCTGGCTAATTTTTTGATGGTGTCTCTCTCTGTTACCCAGGCTGGTCTTGAACCCCTAGCCTCAAGTGATCCTCCTGCCTCAGCTTCCCAAAATGCTGGGATTACAGGCATGAGCCACTGTGCCCAGCCAATCTATCCTATCTATTCTTACATGAAGATTTCAATACTTTATTTTTCTTGTTTTATAGGTTTTCACTTTTGATAGATTTTGTTCACCCTCCCCAACACGTTTTCTTTCTTGTCTGTTTAGAATTTTCCTTTTCCTCCTTTCTTTTGTCATATGTTTAAAAACATCCTTCTGGGATTTTTACCAAGATTCTGCTAAATCTATAACTTAAATAGTAGGAAGCACATGTTTACATAATATTTAGGCTTCCCATCCAGGGACTTCTATTTTTCCATTCATTCACATCTTTTCAGACAAAGTGGAAGGTTTTGTACTTTTCTTTATAAAGAAGTGTATGTATATATATATATATGTATGTTTGTATACACACATAGTATCTTAGACTGGGTGCCGTAGAAACAGACTCTGAGTTGGAGAGTTGTCTGCAGAAGGTTTTTATAGAAGATACACCTGTAACAAGCTGACCTGCAATGCAGTTGCAACTGTACTTTAGCTGATTCTAGGGTGGGAGGTGGTGGTAGAGATGGGGGGAGATGCTCTGGAGCTGGAATGGGACTTCAAAGTTTAGCAGTTTACAGTTAAAATACAATCTTTGAGTGCATCAAAATGCTCAAGTCAGCCTGACCATTACATGTTCTTTCCTTAGACAAACCTCAAAAATAGCCAGATTATCAAGAGCTGCTTAGGAAGCTTGAAACAGACTAAGAAGTGAGCTGATCTCAAGACGTGTCTCTTAGCTAAGGCAGGTTATCGCTGTCCAAGGCTGGAAGTATACATGGAAGTCTGCTTAGCAAAGGGATCCCCCCATTAGCAGTGTTTAGGGGGCTCTGGCATGTTTGCCTGGCTGCTTAATTCCCTCAAGTGCATTAGGTTTTTTTCCAAATAGGGTTCAAGTTTCTGTTTACTGCACTACTATTGCATCTCTTGTTCCTGGAGCACCTGGACTGGAATGCTGGCTCTTCTTAATCTCATCAGGCACAAATTACAACCTCTAGATTTACCTCCACATATATAGCTAATCACATTTGTGGTGTGGGGATCTTACTACTTTAATTTTGAGATCAACTTCCGGTTTTTTGAGAGGCAATTTATTGCGGTCTTTAAGGATTGACAATGGCTTCTATAAAGTCATCATTTAATATGCTGTCCAATATTAGGTACTCTTTACTATGTTAAAAAGACTCACTAAATCTTTATAAACATTTAAAAATGAATGTATATTGAATATATTTTTACATTTATGGAAAAAATCAAATGATTTTTTTGAGCTTAATATTTTGTGATATTCTCAATTAAGGTATTTGATTTGGGGGACTAATCTCTCCTTCTATTAATGATCATGTTGAATAGCTAATATATGCACACAGCATAAAATTCAGAAGGTACGAAGAGGTATACAATGAAAGTCAGTTTCCTTTCCTCTCCAACTTCCATCCACTTAATTCCCCTCTTTAGGGCAGCTGATGTTATCAGTTTCTTGTGTATCATCGGACATGGTTAATGCATTTTCGAGTATCCTTTCCCCCACCTACGCAAACACAAATAGTTGTATGGCATTCTGTACGATTCTGTGTATTACTTTTCTTGATTAACAAGATTTATTTGATATTTCCATATCATAGATGGAGAATTGTTTTATTCTTTTTAATGGCTGCATATAATTCGATATGAATAAGACAATTTATGTATCAGTCCCTTACTGATGGACAGTTGGGTAGTTTTTAGCCAATTTGCTTTTCCAAGCAATGCTATAACTAGCACCTTTATGAATGTCATTTTGCATACTGGGAGGTATATTTGTCAGATAAATACCTAAAAGCAGAGTAGTTGGGTCAAGTGCATTTTTAGGTTTGAGAGTTATTGCCAGATTGCCTTCCACAGCTTTATCCCATTTATAGTCCCATCAGCAGCAAGTGAGTGTGCTGGTTTCCTTTTGACAATATTGGATATTGTCAAGCTTTTTGATCTTTGTCAATTTGGAGGTGGAAAAACGACATCTCATTGTAGTTTTAAAGCACATTTATCTTAGAGAATGAATTTGAGTTTTTCATATGTTTAACAGCCGTTTGTATCCTATTTTGAAGCTAAAGTTTGTAGCATAGTATGATTTGGCCTTTGCACCTCAATTTTTGCCTTACCCAGAACATGTCTTACCTAGCTCCATAGCTTTTGCATCAATTTTAGGTTAATTTTGACTACCAAGTCACATATAACCCTGACTCAACTGACTTTTACAATAAGGAAAATCTATTAGCTTACACTACCTCATGCCCTGGGATAGAGTAGCTCTAGAGTTGGTTAATTCAGCTGCTCATGAAGGTCACTGAGGACATTGGTCTGTCTTTCTGATTTGCCATGCTCCAGCTAGATTACCTCACGGTCACGAGATGGCTGCATCACAGACAGGTGTCCCATTAACACAATGAAGCATCCAGTAGAAGAAAAAGATGTTTCTTACCATGAGTCTTTTTTTTTAAGAACCAGGAACCCTTTTCCAAAGCCCATCTCCAGAAGATCTTCCCTCAAATCTCATTGGCCAGACCTGGGTCTTACGTCCATTCCTAAACCAAACACTGGCAAGGATCCTCGGACCATCATGATTGGCTCTTGGTAATCAGGATTTCCCCCTAAGCTATGCAGAGTAGTAGACAACACTCCTTCTCCATGCCCCCTCAAAATAATTGGTGTACTGCCAGCAAGGAACATGGGGGGATTGGTTATTGGGTGAAAAATCAACTGTAACTGCCACAGCTGTGCTCACACTGTCCCCTTTGCCTGAAACAGCTCTCCTCCAATTATCCTCCCATCTAACTACTATTCTTTCAAGGAAACCATCTTTATCCCCTCTAGGTTGGGCAGATAACTTCCTTCTACTTTCTGGCAGCCTGTGCCACCTTCATCACACTGCATTGTAATTCTGGCTTCACTGCTCAGCCCCTGACCACCCCGAAGCTCGTTGAGGACAGGGACTGGGTCTCATTGAATCTGTAACTCTAGCCCCTAGGACAGTGCACCGCACAAGGCAGATACTTAACTCATGCTTGCTGCGTAAAATCTATTTGCTAGTATTTTATTTTAGAATTTCAAGTTGAGATTCACAGCAGAGATCAACACAGTTTTTTTTAGTGTGAATGATCTGTTGGTGGGGATTTGGAATTAGGATTATTTTTTCCACATAAAGCAAACTGGAGAGTTTCCAGAACAAGTTATTTAACTTGTGGATTATTAGTTCCTTAAATACTCAGAAGTTTGACAAGTATTTCCTGAACACATACTGTGTGTTTGGCACTGTACAAGTTGGCATTTTATACCAGAGTAGTATTCAGAGCCTGTCTCTGAATGCGTAGTTTATGCTTTAATGCAGCATTTTTCAATCGTCAGTAATAAAATCAATTTTGTGGGTCAAAACCATCATTAAAAGAAAAAAAAAGAATGCAATGGAGTAGAACAAAATATATCAGAGCACATCACTCTTGGTAAAACTTTTGATCGAGTTACATATGTGTGTGTGTGATTTACTAGGTCAAGATATAAAATGTGTTTTTTACTATGGGTCACATTTTTAAAAGTTTTAAAGCCATTGCTTTAAGGGTCAGTATATTTTTTTCCTTTCTCGTTGAAGTATGTGTTTTTGTTCTCCCAATGTCTGGGCTCTCCAAAAAAAGGCAAAGACAGTGATTTGAGATTCTGCCTTCCACACCACACTCACACCCTGGCCGCCTCCCCCTACCTCTTGCATTTGTTAGCCTGACACAGACTCCAGAGTCAGAAGGCAGAAGTTCAACTCTCAGCTCCAGGACTTACAAACGCAGTAGCTTTGGCTAAGTCACTGGACCTTTCAGAACATCTGTTACCCTCTTGTGGAATGGAGCTAACAATAATACCTGTTCCACAAAGCAATCAAGAGGATAGAGTGAAATATGTGAAAATATTATGTTGTGCAGTAAACTCCCTTCAGGTCCCCAGAGGAGAAAAGCAAACTTCATCTGTAGGTTAAAAAAAATTTCTGTCTCCTGTGACTAGAGGAAGGACCTCAGGAAACAGCCTCACAGAGGAAGTTGAAAGGGACTCTAATACCCAGGAGCTGCAGATATTTGAATCAAAAAGGGGAAAAATCAAAGGGAAAAGATCAGGACTCTCCCAGTTTTCCAGTGAGCAGTTATTTTTCGCTGCTCCGCAGAGCGCACTGTGGGAGGGTCTGGAGGTTCTGCTGTGCACATCGCAGAGTCAGGGCCGGGGAGAAGCTGTGGACAGTGTTCCCTTTTCATAATCTTTGCAGGAAGGACCAGCCAGTGGACTCTGTCCTCCCTTTCACCCTTGGCAGGGGCTGTGGTGGGGTCACCCCCTTTGGAGATCGCCCAGGTTGGAAACTGTGGTTGAAGGGTGAGGTGGGGTGGGGTTCACAGGAGAGGAAGCCAATGTCAGTGGCTCGCCTCTCATGAGGGTCATACCTCACACTTCTGAAATTCTGTCTTCTGTGACGGTCTCCGAGCAACCATCACAGAGGAGAAATCGGGCGCAGGCTGTCCCGTGGCTCATTTTCTCCAACTAAAAGCAGCCTGCTTCCCTTGCAAATGCTCCTCCGCCTTTCACGGCCTGGGTCCTCCTGTTGTCGGCTGTATTAATAGGGAACCATAGAAAGATGTCCTTAAATAAAAAGTTGTTTTGACTTATTTGTTGTTACTGTTGAACTGCTGAGACTTGGGAGAGAGATTCTGTATGGGGTCCTCCCCTCCAGCCCACCCAGCATGCACACACACACACACACACACACACACACACACACACACACACACACTTTGAGACAAGAAGAGGAAGCTGGGAAGCTGGTTCACCTTGGCAGGCAGCAGGCAGCAGAGGTTGTTACCTACCTAGGCTGGGATTTGTCCTTAACTGCCCTAAGAGAAAGCAGAATGAGAGGGAATCCCAAGTCTTAAGGGGAGACTAGGGATCTCTCAAACCCAGTGGTTTTTTGATTGATTGGTTTTTTCCAGTGACTCCGTCCTCGAGTCCCATCCAGGATCGTGGCACCTCATTCCCTGTTCTCTAACTATGAACCTGCCTTGGCCCCAAGGGTGCCAGGGTGCACCAGCACGCTCAGTGGAAGGAGGTGGCAGAACAGGCAGGGCAGTCACACCCACTGCCGACGTGGGGGGAGGAGAAAGCCTCCCGCCATGTGTGAACAGCTGCCGCTCGGTCTCCCCAGCACAGCTGCTGCGTCCATTTGCCAACGTTGTCTCTAGCTGTGCTTTCTCAAGGCCAGCAGTGACCTTTTAGTCACCAGGTCCAGTGGCCTTTTCTCAGGCCTCATCTTCCAACTGACCAGCCCCTCTTTCTTAAATGCTTACCCTAGTGAGCTAGTTCTACCCCTACTTCTGTGACAACTCTTTCTTTCGTTCTGTTTTTCCTTTTTTTCCACATCCTAAGTTTATACCTTTCCCAATCCTCTATATTTAGCCCTTTTATTCCTCTACCGTTTCTCTCTCTGGGAAAACTTTAGTTTCCTTTGCCACTAAGTAGTATTTTGTCAAGACTTTATTTTTTTCAAGTAACTGTAACCTACTCCAAATAGCTTAGGCAAAAAGGAGTTTATATTCTGAGATGTCTACAGGGCCCAGTAGAGAAGTGTGGGTGGTCCGGGCAGAGTCTATACCCAGGGCCCGGGAGGCTCCTGGGAAGCCAGGCAGACTTTGCTGAAGCCCCGGTTTCTGCTTCCTGGGTATCTCTTTATCTCTCCTTTTCTCTCCTTTCCTGGGCGACCATCTTACCTGGGGCTTTCAAGACCTCTTCAGTGATTTCCCTACTTTTGGTTGCATCTTTCATCCAAGCTATCTTATTTTACCAATTACGCCCTCTGCCTTGGGTCCCATGCTCTAGGTGGCCCCAGTCTGGTCCACTTTGGCTGCACCTCTCCTGGTGTAAGGAATCCGCAAGGCCAATGGATGTTCCCATCCAGAGCCCATGTTCCCTACTTCCTGGGCCTGGGCCAGCTTCTTCTCCAGGCACATTCTCCTGTAAACAGACCACACCACTACTGTACTTTCCCCTGGGCTTGAAACGCGCCCAACAAGTAGTTGTTTGTTGGGGAGGGATGTGATGAGGTGGGAGTGGGAATGTGGATGGAGCTTGGACATGCTCATGTGAATGTATTCCAGGCCCCTCGTCATGTGGGACAGAGTGTGGGCCAAGAAAAGGAGTGAGGGTGGCTCAGGGCCCAGGCCCCAGGGGCCAGCTCTCTCCATTCCACCACATTCCTGCATGGAGCTCTGAGAAGTTGAAGAGTTTTATATTTGAACCTGGCCTTCCAGGTTAGCTCTTTTCTTTCCCTTTTAAAGAGGTGTGTATTTGTGTGTGTATATGTATATTTGTGTATATGTATGAAGGTATGTTTGTTGGTATAGGAGAATGGAAATATTTTATTTAGCAGTTTGTTAGTATAATTTATAACTTTTAGACATGTGGTATGTGGACCTCCATTTGTCCTCATGCCCTGGGCCCTGAGATCTTAGGGGCAAATCTGTATTTCACTATGGCCAGATTAAAAATATATATTCTCCAAACAAAACTCTGACTATGTCATCACCTGCCTCAGAGGTTTTGATGGTGACTACCACTGCTTACTGGGAAGTAAGTGGCTCTGGTTGTTCATTACTCAGGATGAAACTGACAGTCAAGTGGGGCCTGCCTTTCATTAGAAAAAGGGCCAGGCCAGGCTAGAGTTGTTGACAATTCCCTGGGGAAGCTTAGAGGACAGGGCCAGAGCAGCCCAAGAACCAGCGATGGGAGCCCCGAGCAGTTAGAGATGGGATAAGTTTGTGCAGATAAGGATAGGAAACTCAAAGACAAGTCCAAGATAAGTGATCAAGAAGTGGCCAGTGTGAAGTTGTTGAGAACAGGTCACACACCAAGGTAAAGAAAACTTCATTCCTGAGGTCACTTTTTTGCCTCTGTTCCAGATCTCCCTGTAGTTCCCATGCGCTGGAACTTGTCCTAGCCTAATCCATGTAAGGCACTTCTAGGGGGTAGGAGTGGACCATGGGAACTTGGCTTAGTGCTTAGCAACAGCCTCTAAGGAGCAACGCAGGGCCATAATGAGCATACTGTGTGCATAGTCAATTTCCTACTGAATGTCTTTTAAAAGATCAGATTTGGGAAACACACTATTTAGATGAGGAGAAAGGATAAGTAGGTAGGATGGGAAGTGGGGGGAGGTGGACGAGGCAAGATGAGGTTCCATAACCTTCTCCACACTTCTGAGGTTGAGTCAGGTGCTCATGCTGGGAAGGAAGACGGCTGAATCCAGGATCAGCTTCTGTTCAGCACAGTTCCATCTGCCAGTGCAGATAACTTGTGATATTTTCATGCCAGATGTGGAAGGATCAAGAGCTTCACAGAGGAGCTGTTGTTAAGCTTGAGAGACAAAGAGGCAATTTTTAAAATAGGGGATATTGTGGAATGTATATTCTAGGAAAAGCCTTGAGTATAAAACTTAAAAAAAAAAAAAAATCACATGCACTGCTTTCCTGGACTTCAAAATAGGGCATTAAGGACAGTCTCCAAAATCCAGACATCAGGCTGTTCTTTTACATAAAATCGCTTTATCTCAAAGTCATTGATGTGGGCTCTCACAGAGGGAAGGGGATGTCTTAGAACACTGCCCGCGAGAGGTTGCCGAGCTCGCTTGTGCAGTGCTTCTTAAACCATAGCATGCATCGGAAACACCTGGCGGTGTTGGTTCAAAATGCAGAATTTACAAGACTTTTTTTTCTTATTTATCTTCTGTGGTTTGAATGTGTCCTTCATATTTCATGTGTTGGAAATTTAATCCCCAAATGTGGCAATATTGAAAGGTGAGGCCTTTAAGAAGTGATTGGATCATGAGGGCTCTGCCCTCAGGAATGGATTAATCTATTTGCAGACTAATGGATTAATGGGTTGTCACGGGAGTGGAACTGGTGACTTTATAAGAAGAGGAAGAGAGACCTGAGCTAACACGTTAGCACACTTAGCCGCCTCACCATGTAATGCCCTGTGCCACCTAAGGACTCCGTAGAGAGTCCCCACCAGCGAGAAGGCTCTCATCAGATGTGGCCCCTCTGCCTTGGACTTCTCAGCCTTCGTAACTGTAAGAAGTAAATTCCCTTTTCTTTATAAATTACCTAGTTTCGGGTATTCTCTTGCAACAGAAAACAGACTAGTAGTACATTATCCAAATTATCTCTTGAAAGCAATGTTAGTAAGGATTTTGCTTTTAACAAAGAAATAAATTATTTTTTTGTTTTTTAAACTAAAAAAAAAACCTCTTTAGCAATATCACTAAGCAAAAATAAAATCCTACTTGCAGAAATTTAGGAGAGAGCAAAATTAAGTAAATTTCCCCCCATTAAATTAGAAATAGTAATAAGGGCAAAATGTTCTAAAGGTTTCCTCAGTTAGGGTCCTAGCAAAAAATAGCTGGCCTTAAACTGAGTCAGTGTAAAGAGTGTAATAAAGGCACTATCAGCGGGCCACGGTGGCTCACGCCTGTAATCCTAGCACTCTGGGAGGCCGAGGCGAGCGGATAGCTTGAGCTCAGGAGTTCGAGACCAGCCTGAGCAAGAGCAAGACCCCATCTTTGCTAAAAATAGAAAGAAATTATCTGGACAACTAAAAATATATAGAAAAAATTAGCCGGGCATGGTGGCACATGCCTGTAGTCCCAGCTACTCAGGAGGCTGAGGCGGGAGGATCACTTAAGCCCAGGAGTTTGAGGTTGCTGTGAGCTACCTCTGATGCCATGGCACTCTAGCCCAGGCAATAGAGTGAGACTCTGTCTCAAAAAAAAAAAAAAAAAAAAAAAAAAGGCACTCTCTACATAACATGGGCTTGGCTTAGACAAAGCAAAAGGGATGGTGCACGTCAAGGTAACGGTGTGGAGCCATTACCACAGCTAGGCCTGTCAGGGCGAGGGGGTGGAACCCACTAAGGGAACCTAGAAAAAATGCTGATGGGCCTGGCACAGCAGCTCAGGCCTGTAATTTGGGAGGCTGAGGCAGGAGGATGGCTTGAGCCCAGGGGTTTGAGACCAGCCTGGGCAACACAGTGAGACATCATCTCTACAGAAAATAAAAACAACCAACTGGGTGTGGTGGCCTGCAGTTATAGTCCCAGCTACTTGGGAGGCTGAGGCAGGAGGATCGCTTGAGCCCAGGTGTCCTGGCTGCAGTGAGCTATGATCACATCACTGCACTACAGCAGCCTGGGTGACTGAGCGAGACCCTGTCTCTAAAAAACAAGGAAAAAAGAAAGAAAGAAAAACGCTAACAGAGAGGGCCAACTGGCAGGAAGGAACCAGAGAAATAAATCTGCCAACCTCATCGGCCAACCCCCTGGAGACTGGAGGGGAAAGGCAGCCCACTGACACAGTCCTTGTGACTCAGCCTCCTGGGCAGAGAGCAGGGTAGGGAGGGGTGGAGAGCAGCAAATGGGGAAAATGCAACACTCCAGCAAGGGGCCTGGAGCGACTGTTGTGTATCTTAAGCACTGAAGAAAACAGTAAAGAGATTTCCTTTTCTATCATCTTGCTTATATAACCCTGCAGTATGTTTATAAGAAATATAACCTCATTAAGGTCATGGTTTCGTATTGCTGATGGTTGGGGCAGAATCCTACGCCCCACCGTCCACCTATAGAATGAAGTCTCATTCTGGAAGGAGCCCAGGATCTGAACTTTAAACAGGTACTCCAAACGATGCACATTCAGCTTTTAGAACCACCGAGCTATAAAACGAAAGGTGGAGCAACAGCAGTGATGTTGTTATTAAAGTGACAGAGTCATCTGTGTTGTGAAACAACTCTGCACAGTGCACATACGCGTGTGGACAAGGACGGAACAGAGAACAAACGAAAACAATTTATTAGCAAGAGTTCTAAAACTTTTTTTTTTGCTATAATAATGTTCATATAAGAGCTTATTGAATGAAAATACTTTTAAGAGCATGCGGGGCAGGTGAAACATTCAGCTCAGCACAGGGTCTGACTCTTCTACTGGGGAATCCCTGAAACTCAGCCACAGTGTCTGTTCTCTGTTCACAGGACCCAGCCTGTGCAGAGTCCCCAGAGTCTACTACGCCAGCTTAGTCCTGAAACAGACATCCAGAGGGAAACTCTGTAGCCTGAAAGAGGAAGACGGCCAGCCCCTGACCTGGCTTCAGAGGACCCTACAAGTCTTTTAGGTACCAGTGGGCTCACCTTGTCTCTGTTCCTGGGTTGAACGGTTGAGCTTTCCAGGCTTGGCCTGGGGAGGCCCCTCCTATTGGCTTCCTTGTCACAGTTTCCAAAAGGTGCAGGTTACCTGCCCAAGGTAACCTTAAACTGCAGGTCATACTGGAAATTTCCAAGGCAGTACAGTTAGTTCTGTGGCTGTGTCTCCACAAAGGCCCTGGTCTTCTTTCTTTGACTGGTTTGTTGACAACCTATAAAGCCTGGGACGGGGAAGGGCAGGCCGCAGGACCCAGACTGGCTTGGAAGCCAGCAAGTTAGTTGCCTGCAAAGAGGAAGTTCTGGCTTGTAAGGCTTCAGGGGCAGGGAGACGGGCCTTCTCTAACCCCAGCTGTCAGAAAATGCTCATTATATTCTTTGTAAAGGGACTCCCAGTGTCTTCTGGGCTGACACAGAGAAAAACTATTTATTTCTCAGCATAGTTTTCTGAATTAGCAAGCTTGGGCTGGAGCAGGGAGAAGCAGATCCAAGACAATCACGTGACGGGATTACACCTGCTGAGATAAAGAACAGTGCTACTCCCCAAGCAAACATTCCTGCAGACTCTGCATTGCAAACTCTGGCTCAGGAGGCACTGGGCTAATTTGTCTTTTGCCAACTAAAGGCAAATGGAGGAGGGCAGAGGCTGGCAGCTTCTTCAGCTGCCTGGTGATTTGAGGATCACTCTAACTGCTTCCCTCCCCCCCACCCCCACTGATGCCTAAATAACGGGTATGAATTGGCTCCACTTCGCCAAAGAGCAAGGCAATGCGTATCTCTACTTTTCCAAATCAAGTGAACTTGTGCCCTGAGCCCCACCTTGGCCTGGCTGGTGAGATCTCTAATATTAATTATTATTGAGATTTTCTTTTCTGCTCTGTTGGGCTGTACTAGAATCCAGGGCCCTGCTTGATTACAGAAGAATGCGGCATGGGACTAAGTTAGTCAATAAGTAGCCACCATTACTAACGTTGCTGTTTTTATGTGATGCAGCTGTCGGACTAAAAGGCTTCACCTCATAGTGTCTACTTTGCCTGCAGGCTCTGCCACAGGGGCTCTTGTCCATGTTTTCAAGGTCTTATAGTTATTGTCCCTGAGGCATTAATCATGTGCTAAGTTTTGGTGGCGGTAGTGGTAGAAGGAGTTTTGAGGAAACTTTATTCCTTTAGATTTAGACACTCCCTGCCCCAATAATCTGGGTCAGGGTCCCCTATTTTTTGTTACAGATAATATTTTCTCATTTTCATGTATATAGCCATGTAAAGAGCTTAGAACATCCTGCCCCCGCTCCTGGTCTTTCAACCAGGCTGCTGCCCCTAAGATGCTCCTGCCCCATACAGAGACATTCTGACTGCCAGGCGCCAACTACTCTCCCAGACACCTGTGACCCCCAGAGCCCAGAAAAGGCACAAGTCTCCACTATTTGAGGGTGCCCCCCCTTTAATTCCTCCCAAACTTGTAGAATCCACCTCTCTCCCATACAGGAAGCCCCAGCTTCTCTCTACCCATCCCCACCTGTCCTCTGGGGCACCTGCAGCTGAATTCCTTCTTGGGTTTGACCCCTGCATTGTAGAGAAGCCATTAGCTAATGGCTACCACCACCCACCCACCCCAAGACAAAAGGAGGAACTAAGACCACCGAACACAAAGCCTTGGCTGACTGGGGAGCTCGGAGGTTAGTGAATAGGAACAGAAATCGTTGTGGTTTTTTTCCCCCTTTTTCTTTTTTCATCCTCTACAGCAGAAAGGAAATAAGTCTCATTCGATTATCGTCCCTCATTTGATTATGATTCTGTCACCAGAGAGTCACTCCTTTGGGTGAGACACTGCTGTCTCAAGGGATGCCGTATTAGGATGTCCCCCCTTGGGAGAGGTGAGGCAGTGTGGCCGACACCTTACCATAAAGAGGATCACCTGACACTTCCTGACGGGGCAGGTGGGAGAATGTGGGTGGGGCATTGGGGGAGGCCCAGCTTTCCCCACTTTGTAGTCGCGTCCAGTGGATGGCTGTGTGGTTGGCTCTATCAGGCGAGGCCGACCAGGAAGCCTTCTGTATCAGTTGAAGATAAGTGCGCAAGTTTCCTGTGGTTTGCTAGGGCTGGGCCACCACAGCCTCCGCAGGCAGCAAGGCAGGGTGATTTGCTTCGATATCAAACCACCTGGGAGTTATTGCTGTTTTGTAAGAAATGAAGACCCAAAGGGCAAGTTTAGAAAGAGCAGGGTATCAGAACACAGGCTCATATATCTGGCAGAGGCACTGAGGCCAGATGCCACTACTGCGGGCCTCCTTCAGTGCCACTGGGGTGGGGGTCAGAGATAACTTCATTCAACTCACCTAGTTAAGGTAAGGACGGAGGTAAAGTTCTCCACAGGCGAGCTAAGAACCACTAGGCAGCTTTGGGGGCTCCTCTGGATTAGCAGAAGCTACGAGCACTGACTCTAGCTGGAACCAGGTTCCTTCACTTACTAGGTGTGTGACCTTGGCATTTACTTATGTTCCATGCCTCAGTGTTCTCATCTCTAAAATGGGGTTAATAACATACCTACTCCATAGGCGTGGGATTTGTTAGTATATTTAAAGCACTTGGAAGAGTGCCTGGCTCATAGCAAGTGTTATATAAATGTTAACTGCTCTAGTTATTGTTGTTGTCTACAGAAGCCAGGTGTGGACCACAGAGCCAGATGCCTCAGGCAAGCCTCTGGAGTTGAAACTAGAAAGAATTATTTTTACTTGTTTCCAGTTTGCCTAGGGCTACAGATGAGATAATCACTGTAAAACACTTTGAGATTCCCTGAGAGGGGCAATAACCAGATTCCCCACTAGAATATAGGTAACAGAAGCTATTTCTTTTGGGCTCTGCAGCCTAAGTAAACCCTCCTCCTAGGTGGTTGAAATACCCTCTGAAGGGCCCTGATGTAAGGGGCCCCAACACATCTCCATCATGGGCTTGCCTCGGTGTCTAAAATGTTCTTCAGTGATTCCAATTCTGAATAGGGAACCTAGTCTACAGTCAGACTGAGTATGAATCCTGGCTCCGTCACTCACTCGCTGCATAATCTTGGAGAAGTTGCTTAATCTTTGTACCTCAGTTCCCTCCCTCATCTGTAAAACTGAGGGTAATGATGGTATCCTCCTGACACAGTGTTCGAGAATCAAATGAAACAGTGTGTGTAAAAGTTTAGCAAAGTGTCTGGGACAGCCTGAACACTCTGTAACTGATGGCGATGGTGGTTTGAGGCATAAATTGGAGATTTAATATGTATTAATGGATGAACCTGGAGGACATTGTGTTAAGGGAAGTAAATCAGGCAAAGAATGACAAACACCACATGATCTCACTCTTATGTGGAATCTAAAAAAGTTGATTTCATAGAAATCAAGAGTAAGAAGAGTGGTTACCAGAGGCTGGGGAAGGTAGGGGGAGGGAGGTATGGGAAAGGTTGGTCAGCAGGTAACAAAGTCATAGTTAGGAAGAATAAGTTCTGGGGGTTCTACTACATGGGAGGGTGACTATAGCAAATAACAATGTAGTATATATGTCAAGATAGCTAGAAGAGAAGATTTTGAATGTTATTTCTTCAAAGAAATGATAAATGTTTAAAGTGATGATATGCTAATTATCCTGACTTGATCATTATGCAATATACACAGGCATTGAAACATCACACTGTACCCCATAAATATGTAAATTGTGCATAGATTATACATAGAAAAATGAACAAAAAATACTTATTGAACCACAAATACTCAATTTTTTAACATTTTATAATAAAAACAAGTACACAAAAATGTTGGAAAAGTAATACAATGAACACCTTTATACACACTATTTAGATTCACTAATTATTTTATCTATTTCTTTGCCATTTTGTCTTTTGCTGTTTTTTTGTGTTTTTTTGTGCTATTATATTACTCCTGTGCGTGTACGTATATTTTATTCTCAGTAATTTGAAAGTAAATGGCAAGCATTCATGACACTTCACCCCTAAATACTTCAGCATGTAGCTCCCCCAAATAAGGGCATTCTCCTACATAATTACAGTACTATTACCACATCTAAAACAATTGACAATGATTTTTAAATATTAATCTTATAAGCCCATATTTTCTCTGCAAAAAGGAGACGATAAATATTGCAGAGCGGTCATAAAGATCGTGGGTAATGAAGGATGTATGATGCAAGAGCTTTGGAAACTTTAAGGTGCTACACGATCACGTGAGAGTGATTCTATAGAGGATTTTCAAGTGTAAAGAGCTCTGCAGATGTAAGGGATTACTATGGACCTTGTACGGATACTTACCAGGACTAAATTACTGTAGTCCTAAGGAAGGACACTTACTGACTCATACAAACTCAATATTTTACATTAAAATTAAATTGTAAGTCCCATTCCCCTCTCCCCAAGAATCCAGGTTAGTGGACATCTGGGTATTTCCTTAATTTGCTTCGGATGTTGTGGTAGGTCCTCCTCCATCCCTACTTCATTCACTTTCAACAGCTGTTTGAAATACTTGCTTTATTTTGCTCCAGAACTTGTTGCAGCATATCTTGTTTCAACAACCCGCTAGCCTGCCAACGAAGCTTTGGTTTTGCCAGTTGTGATGACTCTAAAGCTCTTTGTCAATTCTTTTTAGTCCTGGAACACCTGATCAGCTAGTTGGGTTGCATGTTGCTTTAACCACTGAAGAGCAGATTCCCAGGCTTTGCTCTGTTTTACAATCTACAATTTAGTTATGATTGCTTTAACAAGTGTTCTTTGCCAGAGCTGCAAATAGTCCCTGTCAACATTTGTTTGCTCTTCTCTTTACAATTGCACAATCATCTCTTCTAAGGAACTCCTGGTGTTTCCAGTTCAAAGGGGGACTATTTAAGGGAAAGAATACCGAAATAAATGAGCTCAGAATTGAGCTAATGGCTCATTGGATTACAAATTGCTTTAGGGTCAAGGGTGATATGCCAGGATAAACAATTAGTATGCATAAGAATCTCCCGGAATTCATAATAAAAGGGCAGAGTTCTGGACCCTGACCCAAAATATCCTCTGATTAAGAGCTTCTGGAGTGGGTAATGGGATTCAAGACACACTACCTTGGCATCTTGGACATTTTATGCTTAAGGAATTTGAGAAACAGCAGGTGCAGGAAGGACTTTCTGACCTTCCCCTCCCGTGAGAGGTGCCGTCCCTATACGCACAGGAAAGGAGCCGCCTTACCTCTGAAGACAGAGGGACACAGACAGGAGTCTGAACTTACAGGCCTTGCTGTTCCCCCAGTTTACTACACTTAGCTCACACCGTTTCGTCCCATCACATTTCTCCACGACTCTCCCACTCCTCATTAAACCTAGCATAAAAACCACTCAGGTTTAACTGCTTCTTCGAGTCTTCATTTTGAAGGCTGCCATGCTATGTAAAACCTATACATATTAAACAAATTTGTATACTTTTCTCTTGTCAATCTGGCTTTTGTTATAGGGGCTCTGGCCAAGAACTCAGAAGGGTAGAAGGAAAAGATATTTTTCCTCCCCCTGTGGTGGGTCATGTTGAGCATCCTCCCTGGGTGATTCTGATGCAGGGGTTGACATTTTTAGAAACCTGGTGGAGAGCACTGGTTCTCCTGCTATTTTTAGCAAGTTGACTCTGGACAAGCCACAAACTGTGCTTTAGTCTCCACATTCACAAATGACTTTGAAAGCAGTAACTGCCCTCCCAACCTCACAGGTTTGAAATAAGAGTACAATGAGATAACAGATTCAAAACCATTCTGAAAAGTGAAGAGCTTATGCCAATACAAGGCACTTTCATCCTCCTCAGCATTTTCTTGCACTTTTTCTTGCACCAACCCCTCTAGACACTTCCAGGTATTCAGTTGAAAGGGGGGAAGCCTCACTAACCTGCCTTTCTTTTGTGTAATTGGTCCAGACAGGCTCACCTAGGTTTATGCCCGTCCCAGCAGAGTGCTACAGGACCACACACATTTCTGTCTGAAATCTTGCCAAAATGGGATCTGAGGTGACCCTCCTAATAGGATCAAGTCCTCCTTGAAATCTAGGTACATCTGTATATCATTAATGATCCCATTAACTTCATCTTCCACAGTCACATCATTCCTGGGCCACACTTGATTGCACGTGTGTCTTCTCTGTGAGCCGGGGTTGCACCCAAGGGCTCGCAGTACACACCTACCCCTTGTGCTATGGCTGTGTTCCCAGGTACAGTCTGTACCTTTTGAAGTTTAAGGTGATCAACTTCACATTAATCTTTTCTCTCTTAACTCTATTCTAATCCTTTTGGCAAAAAACTTTCCCAAGGTATTCTCCTCTTCATGGCCACATTCGGCAAGAAACAAAATAATGGGCATATCATTTCTAGTTATAGCACACTATCCTTTTCTTTTAGATACATTGGGCAGCCCATCTGCAAGGCCCTCAACTGCTTATGGCTTCATTAAATATTCTGCAATATGTGATGAGTGTCTGAGCATTTGCAGTTACCCTGCCCATGTAAGAGCAAAGAGGGGCATGATTCCCCTCCCAAGTCCTACAAATTCTTTCCCTTGTGCATTCTCTCTCTCTCATTCATTCAACAAATAATTATTGAGCACCTAATATGTGTCAAGCACTGGAGAGACAATACAAGACAGATAAGGTTTCTACCCTTATGGAGTTAATGTTCTAATGGGGAAGACAGTGAACAAGAACATTTAAGGTAACAGAAAATACTATGAAGAAAAAGAGACATTGTGATATTCTGTAGAGTGACTGGGGCAGGGAAATTGCTACTGTAGACTGGGCAGTCAGGAAATGCATCTCTGAGGAAGTGAAATTTGGGCTGAGACTTGAATGAACTGGCCTTGGAAAAACTGGACGTTGGAAAGCTGTTATATAAGCTTTTCCCCTGATCCCCTGATGACTTCTGTTTTTTTCTTTTCTTTTCTTTTCTTTTTTTAATAGAAAAGAAATTCTTAGTCTTATGGTTTGATCACAATAACATTATTATATGTTATTGCTAGGACATATACACATAACAGCCCACCAGTGTATACCCTACCACAGCTCTGTGCCCCTTTTCAAAGCATCACTTTGGTTAGCAGTGGCAAGATGATCCAAGGATCCCTCAGAAGAGACTCCTAAAAGACTTACCTTATCCAATTAAATTAACCAGCTTACTATGGTGTTACATTTTAGAGCCCTGGGAAAGGGCTCTCAGCCTTCAAAATATCCTGGACTTTCCAACTGCGTACTGGAGATTGAAATTCTTTTTTCCTTGTTTGAAAGAGACAGGGTCTTGGTCTGTTGCTCGGGCTGGTCTCGAACTCCTGGGCTTAAACGATGCTCCCTTCTCCTGCCTCAGTCTCCCAGAGCGCTGGGATTACTGGTGTGAGCCACCATGCCTGGCTTGGAATTCTTTTTAACCAGATTTTCATTCTCAGCCAGTTAAAAAGTTTAAAATACAATACCCTAAGGAGCAGTAGCAAATTGGTCCAACTTACACAATATGATTCTAAAGATGACACAGACTCTGTAAGAAGGGAGGGAGAGGAAGAGACGTGCTAGAGAGAACTGGAAAAGGAAACGTAGGGGAAAGGGAAGACCTAAAGAAAGGGAAAATGGAAGGGAGAAAAGGCTTTATGTCCTTGGGCAATTTATTTATTCCCTAAGGACTGCATCTTCTCCAGGTTTCTCCAAAGTTTGGGGAAGGCAAGTGTACTTCAAGTTGGTCAGAGGGGTTGCCATGGGCGTTGTCTGTCTGTTCTGCTCCCATTCTGAACACTCGTTCCTGTACTTCAGAAAGTGCATTTCCGCACGAGATGGAGCAGTGTGTGTCCTGGACCGTTTTGCCTCAGAGGACATGTAAAGGGAAGGCCTGAATAATTAATATGAGGAGGCAAAGAAAGTGGCATCTCATTAAGCAAATGACTCTTCATCTTTAAGAGCGAGCCTAGAGGGTAAGAAAGCCTCAGGGGAATGAGGTCTCCATTAGTATGTGACCACTGTTACCCCAATTGTAAGGGTGGAAAGAATGGGGGAAAAGAATGGAAAGAAAAGTCCTAAGGAGCTTTGTGGACTAATTTAATGAATATTTAGAATAATAAAGTAACCTGAAGAAATCCTGAGGTCCTTAGGAGGCTCAGTTTCCCAGAATAATAATCAAAAAAGGTAATCCGGGAGCAAAGGAGAAATCAAACATGCATTCCAATCTTTAGAGATGCAAATCTCTAAAAGAACACTACAGGCAAGTAGATTTATAACCCAGAGGACACTTCTTAAATTCCCTTTTCTCTCCTAATTCTGCACCTGACCGAAGCTTTTACCCACCAAATCCCCTAAATTGTCCCCAGTACCCTGGCCGTATGTTTATCCTTTCCTCCTTCCTCTCCATTCCCATTTCTCTTCTTTTCCCAACTCTTCGTGACAAAAGTTTACACACTGATTTGGGAAAGAAAGAATCCTTAGAGCAGTGCTGTTTTGTGTTCGGTAGAAATATAAGCCACATACGTAAAATTTAAAATTTTTCTAGTAGCCACATTAAAAAAAAAATGAAACAGGTAACATTAATTTTAATAATACATTATGTTCAAATACATCCAAAATACTATTATTTCAACGTGTAATCAGTATAAAAATCATTGAGATATTTTACATTTGTTCATACTATGTCTTTGAAATCCAATAGATATTTTACATTTATAGCACATCTTAAAATGGGCTATCTGCATTTCAGGTGCCCAATAGCCATGTGTGGCTAGCGGCTACCATGTTGGACAGTGAAGACTTACAGGCTAGGCAAATGGGCAGGGAAAGAGGAAAGACTTGGCCCCAAATATGGGGACATAGCCCGGTTCATGAAGAAGTTTTCACCAGTTGGTGCAGTGGCAAAATGATAAGAATAAGAACAGTGTGCTGAGTTTTCCTTAGAAGCAAATGTATTCAATTTTTAAATTTTGAGATTATGTCTCTGCCAAAGTGAGATGCTCGTCACAGAAATAATCATTCATGAAATAATAGTAATTGATGGTAGTCTTATTCTTTGTAATGTCGTTATGTGGCTAAAAGATAGTAACTACAGTGTCCTTCCCATTAAAAAAAAAAAGAAACAACTTTTACTGGACCATGATACCAAAATGACAGGAAACCCCTGCTTTGTATCACCAATAGTCTTTTTTATACATTAGCCCATTTAATTATCACAACAGCTATATGATGTATTTATTTTTTTTTGTTTTGAAACTGTAGGGTAGGAAAACAACTTTTTCCTTTATTTGCCAAGGGTCTCCAGCTGGAGCCCTGGAACTTAAACTGACAAAAAACAGATTAACAAGAGAAAAACACATGGAGTTTATTAACATGTGCAGCATGCGGTAGCAACTCAGTGAAGAGTAATTTATAGGGGGTGGTTAGAATTTGGGGCTCAGCATCTGAACAAAGAACAATATGTAAATAAGTGGCAAGACAAAGGAAAAGGGGTTTAGGCTTTTAGGGGCTGCAAACTGTGGGAAGGTAAATGGGGGAAACTAATGGGAGATGAAGGTTTTTTTTAGTAAGGTTTATTACGTAGATTCCCCTCAGTGCTGTTTCTGGGCCAACAGTCTCTGATAATTAAGAGTCTAAACCTTCTTTTAGGCAAATGGGTGTGTGGGAGGGGTGGGCAGAGAGCTTTTTGTCTGCTGTTCATCAGTTGTCTTCAGCTTAAAATAATCCTTATGGCAAAGAGGCATATTTGGGGGTGGCATATTCTTATCTCCTACAAAACAATCACATACTTTCAGAAAAGCTGCAAGTACAATGCATATAACTTTTCCCTGAACTATTGGAGAGTGAATTGTTGATGTGATGCCCTATGACCCCCAAAATTTTAGCGTGTGTTTCCTTCAAACAAGGACATATATAATCTACAAAACCCACAACACAGCTGTAAAAATTAGGAAATTAATATTGACGCATTGCTCTCATCTAATAGGTCCAATTCAAGTTTTAACAGTTGTCTCAATAATGTCTTTAGTCTCTTTCAGTCTAGAAGAGTTGCTCAGTCTCTTTAACTTACATGATCTTGATACTTCTGAAAATTACAGGCTAGTTATTTCATAATAAATATTTAGTGGGGAGTTACGTAGAAACTGCAAATATCTCATTCTTTATCAAACTTTTAACTTACTAAATTTGTATTTTGATGCTCAAATTATCCTCAGCTTAGTCAGTAGGAGTCCCTTCTACCTCTTTTGACATGTCGCCAACATTCTTTAAGCACTTTCTTGTCTTCTGATACAACATATTTTCTGGGCTCATTTTGTACTTTCTCTGGCCCAGCCCAGGAATCAGCCATTTCTCCAAGGAGCCCTGGGTGGACAATTAATTTTAGAAAGCAAGATCTGGGTGCTAGGCGTGCTTATTACTGAGGCATCACTGTTCCCAAGCTCTCTCAGTGGGCAGAGCTAAGGAATATATGCATGTATATATGAACACATACACATTTCTCTCTCCTATGTTAGAAACCATGAGTTCACAGTCATACCTCCAATTCTAACCCAGCACCACAGAGCACATTCTCAGTTTTCTTTCTTTCTGTATTTGTGCCTCCTTTCTCTGGCAACCTGGCCCCTGTTATCTGTAATTTATTTACATGTTTGATGGATCCCCATATGTAAGGAAGCTCCTGTCTCCACTGCCACCTTCTCCCCTGCACAAATTCTTCTCTCTCCCCACTTGGCCTCTGATGCTTATGCTGGGGCCTTCCCCACCCAGGCTTCAACACCCCAGACCAGGACTCCTCTATTTATCTTTCAATCCTTTGAGTACATTTTTAATTTCAGTAATCATGTTTTCAGTTCTCTTATTTTTAGAACTAACTTCTTTCCCTCCTTCCCTTCCTTTTTAAAAAATTTATTTTTTATTTTTATAGATTTAGGGGGTACGAGTGCAGTATCATTACATGGATATACTGTGTAGTTGTAAAGTCTGGGCTTTTAGTGTAACCATCCCCCAATACTGCACATTGTACCCCTTAAGTAATTTTTCACCCCTCATCCTGCTCCCACCCTCCCACATCCTCACCTTTCTGAGTCTCCACTGTCTATTATTCCACACTCTATGTCCATGTGTATGCATTATTTAGCTCCCACTTATAAGTGAGAATGTGCAGTACTTGACTTTCTATTTCTCTTCTGCTTTTTTTTAATAGAGTGCTATTCTTGTTTCATGCAGTGATTTTTCTTTTATCTCTTTGATGATAATAATTCCAGTTTGTTTAGTTCTCTTGTGCTTCCTTCATTCTTCTGAGTTCCTTTGTACTGTTGGTTGGTTTTGCCCTATGTCTTTCCTGTTGGAGACTTTCCTAACATACCTGGTGATTCTTAGCCTTCTGTTCCCGTATGAGAATGAGGCACTAAAGAGCAACTAGAATTTGGGATAGGGTGTAGAGATTCCAGATAAAATATAGGATGCCGAATTAAATTCAAATTTCAGATAATAAATACTTTTAAAAATATAAGTATGTCCCAAATATTACATGGAACATACTTATACTAAGACAGTATTCATTGTTTACCTGAAATTAAAATTTATCTGGGCATCCTTTGTTTTTTTGTATTAAATCTGGCTACCCTACATGGGATCTTAGTTAACTATTGAGTCCCTAGGGGTGATTGCGTGGGACCTCAATTTTTCTTAGGCTTATCAAACTTCTCCGAGAAAAACCCTCTAATTTGCCCCTTGGGGCTATAAGCCCAGCTGCTAATGTGCCATCAGCTCATGGTGGGAAGAGAGCAGTGTCCACCCTTCTTCCAGATGCCAGGTCTCCCTCCCAAACAGAATCCTGGGAGAGCGGGGGAGGGGCAGCTGCCTGGCACGCAGGGTTAGAGGGAGGGGAACTGGAGGTGATCTAATTGAGTTTTACAAAAACTTTCAACTAATCTTTCTGTTTTCAGGCCTGCCCAACATTTCCGCCTTTGCAGGAATCAGTTGCCCCTAATGTCTGAGTCTTTCTGGAATTCTGAGACCAATTGATTTGTTTTTCCTGTAGGATTACGTTTCAGCTTTCTCTTAATTATTGTTTATTTCTCTCATTTGTTGTGTCTTTGTCTAAGGTTCTTTTTGTCTTTGTGGGTTTATGTCATTTAAAAATTTCTTTGCTGAATTTGTTTTGTGAGAATAGAGATAAATGTGAGTGTTCAATCTGCCATGTTTAACCAGACAACAATGATTTTTCCATTTATTTTATTAGTCAGTATACCTGGAGGAGAAATTGTCTGTAATGTATTGCATACTTGAATGTCCTGGGGACAAGGTGTTTGGATAAACACAGGATTTTGCTCTGATTTTTTCTTCCTTTTTCCCCCTGCCCTCAAGAAAAGACTCAAGGTGACCATGGTTTGAGTTCTTTGGCTTTCCAGACTTGGTATTTTGGCCCTGTTGGCTTCCCAAAGACAGCTGGATGAGAGTGCCTGTAAATCTCCAGTCTTAACCAACTATGAGTTTTCAACCTAACCGTTCCCTGCAGATCTGTGGCTTAGAGCAATGAATTTAGATAAGGGCATGGTTTACTGTTGTTTATTGCCTTACAATAAGTGCTGTTTGCTCATGGTAATTGGTTTACAAAACCTCTTAAATCACTAATAAATAAACACGGAGCGGGGAGGTCATTTCTTAAGTGGAAGGTGAGGAGTCACAAGGCTCCAAAAGGTCTGAGAACCCTTGTCATTGTCTAGTTCCTCAGACACAACCTCTGACATGAGTCTAGGAAATTTCAGAGATAGTTTGATCACTTCTAAAAAATTATTTTCTGCCAACTCATATCATCATAATCAAACTATTTGCTACATGTGGCATATATTGTAGGCAGTAGAACTCAGGCTGATAATCATCATAGTCAAGAAATGGAAAGATAGCAAGAATGGGTCAGGAGTTCTAACAGCTCTCACTAGACTTGGCCCTATGGTACAGATGATAAAATAGGCTCGGAGAACCTGGTAGCAATTAAGTGGTGGTACTGGTATTCAAACTCAACGTTTGTCAGATGTTGCCTCTTCTCTAAATCCTAAAGGGAGATTTAGACCCACTTTGAATTAAGAATCTGAAAGGTCTGTATTCATTCTGGAAAGCATAGGGTAAAACCAAAGAACTTTCTGCAGGAGAAAATTTCCAATTCTATTTGTCAAGCATGGTTTTCCACAATTAATTATTTCTCTAGCAGATATTTCAGGGCTGTAGGACTGTGAAGACAGTTGTCAGGAAGGCTTCTGTTTTGATGGAGCCAATTATAATATTGTGAACCTGGTTTTAGGATTAGCCAAACAAAATCAAGAATATGCAGTGGGGATAGAGGCAAGAACTGGAAATATCTCTTGGTTCGGTCCACAGTTCTTTTTTGTTTCATAGTGGACAAGCTCATCTTTAGGAAAACTAAGAGAGCTCTTCCCCTGACCAAAAACAAAACAAAACAAAAACCTCCAAGCTTTTTTTTTTTTTGAGACAGAGTCTCGCTCTATTGCCCACGCTAGAGTGCCGTGGCATCAGCCTACCTCACAGCAACCTCAAACTCCTGGGCTCAAGTACCCTCCTGCCTCAGCCTCCCGAGTAGCTGGGACTACAGGCCACACTCCACCGTGCCCAGCTAATTTTTCTATTTTTAGTAGAGACAGGGGTCTCGCTCTTGCTCAGGCTGGTCTCAAACTCCCGAGCTCAAGTGATCCTCCCCAGTTGGCCTCCCAGACCGCTAGGATTATAGGTGTGAGACATCGCACTCAGCCAACCTCCAAGCTTAATGGGACTCAGACCTGGGCCCCTCTGTCACCTCTAGGTACGGAGGTATTAGAGAGATGTGAGTTCCTGTGAAGAGTTTCATGTGACAGGGAAAAAGATGGATATGTCAGTTATTCTCAGGTAGCCCGGAAGAGTGTGGCAATGTTAGATTTTTATGTTCATTTTAATTGTTTTGATGTCTTAACCGAGTAATAAATTGTCAGTTAATCACTTTTATGCAATAATAAAAGGTGCATAAAATGTTACTGCTGCTTCCTGCTCAAGGCCCCCTCCCCAGCATGGAATGTTATTGAGATACATTTCATTCGGATAAGTTGGCAGTGTTATTCAGAGCATAGAGGACACCCTGACAATTATCCTACAGCCTGCAGCAGACAATATAAAAGGCCTATAGGTCCAAACTCCCTCTGGCTCCCAAGAGCATATCTTCTAGAAGGTGCGGCTGTGGTTGTCCTAGAGAGTTTGGTCACCAGGTAGGATTATAGGAAAGGTCCATATTCTTGCTCCAGGATTTAGAGGCTAAGGGTCAGTAAATGGGGAGAGAAGTGCTTAATAAGTGTGATAAAATGGGCATTCTGTGTTAAATCCAAGCTGTACAGGTTTTTAGATCAGGTTTATGAAATAATATTCTTGAATTCTTTCTATCAGTGAGGTCAGATGTCCATGGTCAGAAAGCCACCATGCATAGACACTGGAAAAACAAGTCATTCCCGATTTCTGCCATATGACCCCAGGATGGCCTTGATGTGTTTGATGTCTAATCCTTTGGTTTAAGTGGAGAGGAGGACCCTTTATACAAGGTTACCATGTAGAGTATAATTGTCAACCTCGATTTTGTAAAAAGCAAGAGCCTTTTTGAGGATGTTGCAAATTCTCAAGAGATTTGAATCTGTCCTAGTGTGTCCTTCCCACCAAGTGCATGACATCAGGAGAAGCAGTTGTGAAATTAAACAATGATGAGGTGACGCAACTTCAAAAAGGTTGGAAATTCTTGATCTAATAAGGTTGTAAAGCCACAGAGTATAAGAAGTGACTTGGCTCAATGATGAGTCATATGACAATCTCAGCGCTTCACTTGGCTGCCATTGCCAAGGGAGGAGGGAGAAGGAAAAGACAGAGATGAGGGGCGGGGGAGCTGCCTCAGTTGTGACAGTTCTACTAGACCATAAATTAAGCTAATTATTAGTATCAGCTGTTACTTATTATTTAATTCAGTAACACTGCACTGTAATTCTACAACTCTTAAGCTGGCAAAGCATTTTGTAATAGAGCTAGCTGCATGAAAGATCCTATATAAAATTAACTTTACTATTCTTGTTATTATCGTTTAGGAGTCACTCTATAAAGCTGGTGTGATCATGAATTAAGAAGGTGAGCTGCTAAGAAAGAAGTTGAGAGATAGCTGATGTTTGTTTCAAGCCAGTCTTCTATAATCCCAGCCACCAGGAAGAGAAGGCCAGTAGATAAAGGTTAAGTAGGATGAGATCTGCAATAAAGCCAAAGGTGTAGGTTCTATTAGTGATGCTGTCGTTATTTTGAACTTTTAGACTAAAGATGAGATGAAAATGTTTGCTTTTTATCTACCTGCCCAGGATGAAAGAGGGAAGAATAAGACTCTAGGAGGGAAATGGAGGCTAAAGAAACACATTGAATAAATGTCAGGTGATATCTCCCCTAAAAGTGTTCTAGCCATAACAATTTCACCTCACAGCTATTTATTTCAGAAACAGAGGATTGAAAGTCCCGAGGTTTCAGATTAGTACTCCCTCAGTGCACTAATGTCAGAACATTTCCAGAACTATAGGTAAAATAAGTCCACTGGAAGGTTAGAAGAAAATCTATGTGTCTACATAATGACTCTTCCTTACTGCATCACAATTTTTCTTTGACCATTCCATGTAAAGAATTATGAAAAAAAGCTGGGCATGGTGGCATGTGCCTGTAATTTCAGGTACTCAGGAGGCTGAGGTGGGAGGATGGCTTGAGCCTAGGAGTTTGAGACCAGCCTGGGCAACATAGTGAGACCCTGTCTCAAAAAAATTATGAAGAAATATGCTAATACTTTAAAAGGTACTTTACAAGAAAGCTTTTAAACAAATAAAAATAACATCACAAGAATCACAAGAAAGCAGCACTGTATAAACAAAGTTCAAACATTCAATAAATATCAAGTGAGTGCTAACTACCTTACATGCCAGGCTCTGTACTTGGAGCTGAGATCGTAGCGGTTGAGTGATGTAAACCAGGATCCAGTCTTCACAGAACTTAAAAGTTGCATGCTGTTCTGGGCTCAAGAAAAGGAGGCTTGATCATCTCAAATCTGTTTTTTGTGTCTGTGCTGCTAAACAAAATACCACATACTGGGTAATTTGTAAACAATTGAAATTTATTTCTCATAGGTCTGAAGTGTGAGAAGTTCAAGATCAAGGTGCTGGCATTCAGTGTCTGGTGAGGGCCTTCTTGCAGAAGGGGTAAACGCTGGGTCCTCACGTGGAGGAAGGCAAAAGGACAAAAAGGGCCTGGGCTACTTCCCTCCAGCCTTTTTATAGACATTAATCCATCCATGAGGCTCCACCCTTGTGGTTTAATCACTTCCTAAGAGGCCCCACCTCTTAATACCACCACAATAGGGATTAAGTTTCAACATGAATTTTGGAGGAGACACGTTCAAACCATAGCAATAGGCTAGACATAAATAATAAAATGGGCTAGGGATAGAATAATGTAGTCTTTTAGAGGCATGGCTCAGCAGCCTATGGCAGGGGTCCAATAGGTCCAATAGTGACTTTGGAAACAATTTACAGCATCTCAGGATTCCAGCTGTGGAAAGCCAAGTATGGATGCTACCCTGACATCATCCCCGCCTTTCCCAGCCTTCTGTAACCTCATCTCCACCTTCACTCCCGTTGGATTTCAGCCGGGAGGGTCATCACTCTGGGGTCCCCTAAGGCTCATTCGGGCAGGGTCAGGTTTCCTGCCTTTCCTTGCCGCTGCTCCACTCCCTACTTGGTTCACTTGGATGTCAACGCAGGCAACTATTTCTGAATTTACCAATCCCAATTTTAGAAAGTGTTTCCCAGAGAAAAGGACAGCCAGTGTCACAAGTTTCCCATTTAGAGGTTTCCATTTGCCATCTGGAAAATTTCTATCTAGCTTGCTGGCCTGCTTGTCTGTACCACACGGCATAGACAATAATGGGAGGTCAGGCCACAGAGGATGGCTCAGTCCTCAGCTGACATCCACTGAGCCCACACAGTTGCCCAGGCATTGTGGAAAGCAGTGGCACAGTCCTAGCCCTTGAAGGATTTGCAATCTAAAGTTACATTTTTTTACATTTAAAAGAGGAACTTAAAAATATGCAGGTTCAATCTACTTTCTAAATATTTATTGATTGCCATTAACTTGGATATTAAACACTATCTTTTTGAAGCCCCATCTCCCTTTGCCCTTGCTAATGGAGTGTTCTCAATAGTAGGCTTTTTCTTTTACTTAAATGGTCTTCTGCAGCTCTTACCTTTAAACTAAACTAAGGGAATATTATCATAACTAAAATCTTTTCCTATTCAGCTAGAAATGAGCACTTAACTTAAAACAAATTGCAGGCGAAGCTTTAAAGGGCCATTAATTAGTAATTGTACCAGAGGAGGAAGGTGATGAGATGGCTAAAATTGGGCAGAATAGGCCTAATTTTTGCTTCTTATCCTATCTGACAACATTTATCCTTGAAAAGCACATTTAATTACTGAACGAGGTAACTTGGTAGAATTTCACCATGGTGAAAATGGTGAAAGCACATGGAAAGCTCTCAATTCTTGTGTGTCTCTTTTCCCTTTCCCTGCTACTTGCTTTGCTCTGAGCAATCATCCATGCCTCCCATCTCATTATGAAAATAATGGCGTGAACTCCCTCAACTTTAAGCTTATCTTTTTGGCATTCCTTTCCTAGGCTGACTAGTCCACTGATAATCTCGATGCCTCCCATTCCGAGCTTCTCTAGGGCCCTGCTCTCCCAATAACTTCATCTTTACTGTGCATTTTCATTCTCTCTTTCTTTAATGTTTCCTTACCCTTAGTCATCTAATATGCTCTAGCTTAAAATCTAACAATGCTTTCTCTCCATCTTTTTTTCCTTTGTAAGTTACTGGCTGTTTTCTCCTACCAATTGCACTGAACTTCTTAAAAGAGTAGCCTACCCTCTCTCCCTGCTTATCTAAAATCTATTATACTCCCTGCCTATTGCAACTTGGCTTCTGCAGCTATAATACTAAAACTGCTTTCCCAGAGATCAGTAATGGCTTCCTACTTATTACATCTAGGGGCCTCTTCTCATTCCTCATCTACCTCTCTGTGGCATCCACTCCTGGGATAAAATTCTCCTTGCTGCCTTTATCTTTATCTGCCACTCTTTATTATTTGTGTTCTCTATTGTCTTCCTGTCAGTACCTTAAATACTGGTGTCCCCAAATGTCCATTCTTAGCTGCTTCTGTTAGCTCTGGATTAGTGCTTCTTAATCTGGATGTATCCAAGAATTACCTAGGGAGCTCTTTGAAAATACAAACCCAGATTAAATCCCATTAAGTCTGATTAAATACATACCAATTACATCTGATTTCTGGCATGACCGAGAAATCTTATTTAATTGGGCTGGGGTTGGGCCTTGGCATCTATTTTATTAAACGTTCCTTAGATGATTCCCAAGTGCAGTTAGGAATGAGAACCACAGTTCTAGAATATCTCCTTTTATCTTCCGGTCTCACCTCATTCCTAATACATAGAACCAAATTTCCAGCTCTTTGCTGAGCATCTCAGCCTGAATGCTCTGCAGCACCTCACTTTCTATGTGGTCCAAATCAAAATCATAACATTCCCAATTCTAAGAACTTCTTCCTCTGTGTTTATAGGGCCACCATTTTCCCAAGCTCCCAAACTGGAGACCTGGAATCATCTTTAAAACTCCCTTTTTCTTTGCCCCTCAATTCACTTATCTGCCATGCCCTATAGATTTTATTGCTGATCCATTTCAAATCCATTCTCCCTACCACCAACCAAAGCCCCATTTTAGGATCTTATTGTAGTAACTTCTTACCTGGCTTCCCTGCCTTCAGGCTCCTTCCCCTTCATTGCATCTTCCACATGCTAGTAGAGATCTTTCTGGAACACAGTTCTGATGATACCCACTCAATAACCACTGATGGATTTCTCTTATCCAAGAATAAAGTCCATATTCCTTGATGAGGCCCTCACAATCTGGCCCTAATTCTCTAAAACCATTCTGCTTGAGCCTAGATTCTCACCACTATGATGTTACCCAAAGTGCAGCTGTAGCTTCCCAATCATGTGTTCCTTCTTGTCTTTGCTCATGCAGTCTTTGTCTAGGACTGGGTTCAACTCAGACGGTTTAAATGAAGAGAATATTTACAGAGATACGGTCAGGGTAAAGGGAAATCACAAATGTGGTTGAGGTACCCAGAGACTAGCAAAGGGGGAAGCTCTTACCTTCCCTAGGCCCAAAGGGCCAAGGGGATGAAATACTGTTACCACAGCTCAGTAAGAGTTGGAGCCATAGGTAAGGGGCCTTGGCCATTACTAGGAGCTGTAGGCAGAGAGGGTTGCAGCACTGCCAGAACTGCAGTGCCGAAGCAGAGGGGGACAGTGAAGAGATTCCCCAACTTCTGCCTTCCTGCTCTCCAATCTCCAGCCAGTGTCTCGCAATGGCCAAACTAGACTAGTAACTAGCCAGCCACCAAGGATGTCCAGGTAAGGCAGTCTGTTGGTTACAAAGCAGGGTGGAGAGAGGCAGAGAACGGATGCTGGTATGAGGGAGGGAAGAATTAAATGGAGAATAACCACACAATTCTCTTTTATCTATAGTAAAACATTTTTTTTTTTATCTTTTAGGACAAAGTTGAAATGTTATCTTTTAAGTAAAATCTTCCCCCATTTTGCTACCCCCAAATCCAGTTATTTCACTCCTCTATACTGTTATATCTTCATTATTACGGGTATCATTTTGACTTACAATTGTTTATGTATCTGCATCCATTTCTTGCATCACACTTTGTGCTTCTGGATGAAGGGATAGTGCTTCATTTGGTGCAGTGTCTTGCAGGTAACAGACACTGAACAATTGTTGGTTGAATTTAATTGCATTTTCATGTTATCGCTGTCTCAGCCTCTGTTAGGGAGATTCATATATACTTGTAAACCATAGTCCTCACATTTAAAAATATTCCTGCTTTTCCTAAGAGTTTCTTTTTTGGTCCTATTTCTGCTTCTTGCTTGATTTCCAACTTCTCCTTACCTGTATTTCTTAGGTTAGAGTCTTAACTGCAGCTCATCAACAAATTGTTGGGAATACCGCCATCGCTGATTCTGCTAAGGGTCTAAAAATCGCTAGCTTTTTCCATATCCCGAGTGGTGCATATAGAACTATTTTTCTTTAATTTATGCATGCACACAACCTAAAAATGAAGTCACAGAACCCAATTTTTTATTCTTCGTTGGACTTTAAACTCTTCTGAATAGAAGTTATGCTTGGCTTAACTTGTTTTGCATATAGAAAAGTGCTGTGTGCTGCTTCTATTCTTTGTAAACACCAATAGCAAGCGCAGCCAATGTGTTTTTACTATGCAAACACTACTCTATATTGATGGTTTTGATGCACATTTGTATGTGGCTTTGAGATTTTTATATGAAAAGGACTATTTTTGGGTCCAATGAAAAAATATTATTTTTACATTTGTGGTGAAAAATCGATAAAAAATAATGACAAAAATTATAATTCCCATAGTAATTCTGAGTTTTCATCTCAGCTATTGTATTTTTCATCTTAAGAAGTTCAACTTGGGTCTTTTTTTAAAAAAAATACCTTTTCTCTCCTTAACATGCTCACGCCTTCCTCTACTTTCTTGACCATATGGAGCACAGTTATAATCGCTGTTTTAATGTCTTTGTCTACTAATTTTATCACTTGTGGCATATCTGGATCTGTTTCCATTGACTCATTTTTTTTTTTTCTCCTTATGGGTTATATTTTCCTGATTCTTTGCATGCCTGGTAATTTTTTATTGGATTCCAGATATTGTGAATTTCACATTGTTGGATGCTGAGTTTTTGCTTGTTTTTTGTCTTTGTATTCCTTAAAATATTTTTGAGTTATGTTTTGGGACACAATTTAAGTTATTTGGAAATAGTTTGATTCTTCTGAGGCTTGCATTTAAACTTAGGAAGAAGCAGAGCAACTTTTTGTCTAGGGCTAATTTGGCCTCTTCATGAGGTAATACCTTTCTAAACTCTCAACCCAATGGCCAATATATATGTCACCGTGTTTTCCCATTCAGGCTGTCCGTAATGCGAACTATTTCCATTCCTGTGTGATTGCCAGTAATTGCTCCATTCAGGTTTCTCTATCCATGGTCTCAGGTAGTTTCCTCACACATGCGTGCTCACAATTACTCAACTGAAGACCGAAGGGGAGGCCTATGCAAATCTCCAGCACACACACACACACACACACACACACACACTCACTCACTCACTCACTCACTCACTCACACACACACACACTCTCTCTCTCTCTCTCTCTTTCTCTCTCTCTCTCTGTGCAGCTTTCTCCTATCTGGTAATCCACCCTACAAGTTCAAGCTGGTAACAGGCACAGCTAACAACAGCTGCTGAGTGCTTGTTATGTGCAAATTCAGGCCTTGGTTCCCTGAATTCTCACCTTTGTCTCTTCAACTCAGGAAAATTGCCAGGCTTTGTTGGGGTTTCCCTTGCCTGTGCTGTAGCCTGGAACCTTTCCAGGAAGAAGACTGGAGGCAATTGGAGGTTCACTTCATTTGTTTCTCTTCTTTGAGAGATCATCATCCTGTCTTGCATGTTGTCCAACATCTGAAAACTCTTCTTTATATATTAATATTTTGTCCCGTTTTCCGTTGTTTAAGGTACAGGGTAAATAAGGTCCCTGTTAGTCCACCATGGCTGCAAGTGAAAGTCACAGTTTTTATTTTTAAATGGGGGGTAGGGAGGTATGTTGAACCAATTTTGTGTCAGAAAACTAAGCCAGAACATGACTATGGCCCAGTTATTATCCTCTTCTTAGCTTTACTTTCCTCATTTATAAAATGAAGAGATTGGTTTCTATGATCATAAAGTTCTTCTCTGCCTCTTAAATTCTGAGTCTATAATTAAGCACAGGTGTATCTTTACAGAGAAAATTGACATATAGTCCCCAAAGTGATAGATTAAAGATTCAGCATTATGGAACTCCTATTTTGCCATAGAAGAGCAAATTTAGGGGAGAAGATTTGTGGTTTTTTTTTTTTTTTTTTTTTGAGATAGGGTCTCACTCTGTTGCCTAGGTTAGAGTGTAGTGGCCCAATCATAGCTTACTGTAGCCTCAAATGCCAGGGCTCAAGGGATCCTCCTGCCTCAGCCTCCCAAGGAGCTGGGACTACAGGCGTGTGCCACTATGCCCGGCTAACTTTTTTTCTATGTATTTTTAGTTGTCTAGCTAATTTTTTGTAGAGACAGAGTCTCTTTATGTTGCCCAGGCTGGTCTCAAACTCCTGGCCTCAAATGATCCTCCTGCCTCGGCCTCCCAAAGTGCTGGGATTACAGGCATGAGCTACTACACCTGGCCAAGATTTGTGTTTTAATAGATAAAGGAGTCTTTAGTTACAAACGTGGGAAAGACAATACAAATCCCATAGTACACATATGAAAAATGACCAGTTTGAAGATCAGGAAATGTATAGGAATGTATTTAGTTTCATTATTGTTTACAGGGCCTAGGCATAGTATATTAGACATAGTAGGTGTTCAATAAATAACTGTTGAATATCTCAGTGGTACATAAATCCATCTTTCTAAAAGGGTAAAATAATTGAAAAAGATTCCACTATTACAAAATTAAGAATCTATCAATATTAGGATTGGTTAGTTATACATCCATATAGTGGAATATTATGCAGCTGTCAGAAATACTGAAGCACTAATATGGAATGCTTTTAAAGACATATTGTTAAATGAAAATATGATCATTCTATATTTTAAATTATTTATATTGTAATTTTGCAATAAAAAGATTTAAAAAAGAATTAAAAAAGCAATGTGTATAATAGTATATATATTATATAAAAATACGTTTTAAGACAATATATAAGAACCTGCTTATACAGACAGAGAATACACCCAGAAAAATATACAAATTGGAGACACTGGTGCCTTGGAGGACTGGGGGACAGTGTAGAAGGGAGATTCACTTTTCCCTTTATACCCTTTTAAATGCCCTTTGAATTTTTTATCATGTGCATGTTATCTTATTTTCAAAAATGCTACTACTGGCCAGGTGTGGTGGCTCACACCTGTAAATCCTAGCACTTTGGGAGGCTGGCCGAGGCGAGAGGATCACTTGAGGCCGGGAGTTCAAGACCAGCCTGGTCAATATAGCAAGACCCTATCTCTACAAAAATTAAAAAATTAGCTGGGCATGGTAGCACACGCCTGTAGTCCCAGCTACTCAGGAGGCTGAGGCAGGAGAATCACCTTGAGCCCAGGAGTTCGAGGTTGTAGTGAGCTATGATCGCACCACTGCACTCCAGTCTGGGCGACAGAGCCAGACCCTGTCCCTTAAAAAAAAATGCTATTACTGGATATATACACACACATACATATACACGTATACATATATTTTCAATGAAATAATTGAAGTTTTCTGAAAAGGTTAGATTTCCACAAATCAGTTTGAGAAACTTTTCCCATCTTTAGATGTTGTGTTTAAAAGAGCCAGACCACACCCACACCCACTCTTTCTACTATTACCGCAGGAGAGTACAGAGCACCTCCATGGCTATGATTAATTTCCTATTCCTTATGAAAAGAATTGTCATGCTGTCATACGTAAGTGACTACTGGCATCTGGAACATGGGTGCTGTGAGAGGAAGAACAACGTAGTTGTTTCTAATCCTATGTACATTTTATGGCATTTAATTAACTTTTATAATCTAACCCACCGTCTTTCTGGCTTCCAGAACAGCTACCAAGAAAGCACAGGGTGCAGGAGCTGGACAGTGAGTCTGTGTGATTCACAAGATGTTAACTTTTGCCCAGTTTGCTACTTTCAAATTTTACAGGTGGCGCGTAAATGTGTTTGAAAGAGTGAAATAACACCCACCTGGTGGGGATGCTACCTATTTTGTTTTAGGGAGAAAGTTACTTCTCTGGCAAGCTATCTTAAAAGAATGACTTTTAGACATAACCTGTGTTCCTACAGATGTCTGATGCACCTCAGGTAAAACCCAGCCAAGTATTCCCTGGAAGATATGGAGAGATATTTGGAAACATATGTGCCAGGCCAAAATTATAAAATCCATGGCTCATTATGCAAGTCAGAAAAAGTGCTAGAATTTGCTATTATACATGCCCAAGGCATTTTCTTCTGACTCTTTTATCTGCCTGAAGATTTCTGGGGCTGTTGCTGGTTTTGAATTCCTGAAATGCCAATGTAGCAAGCAGATAGTCAATTCTGGAAAAATGCCTCCAAGATCCAGCCAGCCAATGAAAGAATATAAAAAGATTCTTGACTTCAAGAGTTTATTTTGTCTTATGAGAAGTTTATTGTGTTGAAACCACTATAATACATGAATAATAGGAAGGAAAACATTGCTGCTGAGGGAGGAAATGTTATTTAAAATGGCAGCGTTTTTGGTGGATTATGCATTAGCAAGAAGAGCCCTGCTTTGCTCCCTAGTCTAAGCCAAAGATTAAGAATTTAACAAAAGGGGGCCACTACTAGGGTTGCCAAATTTAGCAAATAAAAATCTGTTTGTTTGCTAAATAAACAGTTTATTTACCTGGGTGCAGAACACCCAGTTAAATTTGAATTTTAGAAAACAACAAATAATTTTTTAGCATAAGTATGTCCCCGGCATTATTTGGGACATAGTAAAAAATGATTGCACTGTTTATCTGAAAGTCAAATTTAATGGGCATCTGTATTTTATCTGGCAACCCTAGCAGGTACAGAGTAGTAGTAGATGCATTATATGTTGTTGTTTTTCCCTGCCTCTTGGTTCCTTCATGGAGTGATACTGACACCCTCCACACAAGTAGGATCCAACTTGGGGTGAGAACACAGCTGAATTCTTGCTATTTTGCAGAGCCAGAGTGGAGGAACAGGCTGCAGAGTGAACTAAGGAACAAATATGAGACAAATCCTCTTTTCGTCTGAATAAACCAGATGGAGTTGCCCTTATAATATATGGGATGGAAGTTTAGCCTTTTATTTTTATTTATGTATTTATTGGGTTTTTTCTTTTGTTTTTTGTTTTTTTGAAATTTAGCCTTTGAATTTGGATATTAAAGGAAAAGGTGACCCCAGAAGGCTGGAGGACTTGAAGAAATTCCATGCTGTGGAAATTCTTGGGGTAAGTGAGGGTGGAGGCTCCATAAGCTAGGTTGATATGAGATGGGGTGCACCTGCTAAGTTGGGTCAGGCTGAGGGAGCTTCTGGCCTCATGCCGCACTAGATTCCAGAGCTGGGAACATGGGTGTTAGAAGACAAAGGATAGTGACTGGCTGCAGGGGTAGACTCTTTTCCATGAATTGCAGAGGATCTTGGAGACCACGCCAAGGATTTTAAGTTTAATTCAGGAAGTCATGGGTCCTCTCTGAGGGTTTCTGAGCAGGAAATGGCATTATCAGAGCTGTACTTTAGGAATATTAATCTGGAAGTTCTTTCTAGAGGGATTGCCAAGGGGAAATAGAATGGAGACAGGGTGACTAGTTCATAGGGGACTACAGCCCATGTGGCATTTGTGTGTGAATTAGAAAAGGCATCTCCTCTGGGGTGCTCAGTTTGGCAAAAGACTATGCCAGGGAATATGGTTTGGTGGCTAAACCAGGGCTGGATTTTAGCTCCCCATTATCCCCTTGGCTAGTATAGTAGCTGGTTAATTAACGCTAGTGGCTTAGTGCAATAAAGATTTATTTTTATTCTTATATTTTTTAGAGACAGGCTCTTGCTATGTTGCCCAGGCTGGAGTGTAGTGGCTATTCACAGGGGTGATCATAGCACACTAAAGCCCCAAACTCCTGGGCTTAAGCAATGCTTCTGCCTCGGCTTCCGGAGTATCTGGGACTACAGGCATGTGCCACTACACCTAGCTAAGATTTATTTCTTCCTCATGTAACAGTCTAGTGCCTATGGGGTTGTTTTCCTCTTAGTGGATACTGAGAGATCCAGGCTACCTCTATCTTATAGCGGGAACATCTGGAATATGTAGCCTCCAAGATCACCAAAGCAAAGGAAGAAAGAGCTGGAGGTTTCCCAAGGGGCACTTAAAACCAGGCTTGTAAGTGACGTATCACTTTTGCCCACATCTCATTGGCCAAGCATGGCCTCAACCTGACTACCTTGGAAGCCAGGATATATATATAAAGGAGCACAGTAACTTGTACTGCGTTGTGGCTAAAAAGCACTGGAAGATGATTCTAGCAGTTAGAGAAGATTATAAGGATATTAGGGGAAATTTGGTGTGTAGCAGGTCCTAGTTTCATTCAACATCATTTTGTTATAAGGTTGATGAGAAAAAAAAAATCAATTTCCAGCAGGAGCCACTGTCTGTGTGGGAGTTTGTATGTTCTCCCCACATCTGCATGGGTTTTCTCTGGGTACTACAGTTTCCTCCCACATCCCAAAGATGTGCACCTAAGGGTAATTGGCACGTCTGCATTGTTGTAGTCTGAATGTGGGTGTGTGTATGAGTGTGCCCTGTGATGGAATGGTGTCCTGTCCAGGATTGGTTCCCACCTTGAGCCCTGAGCTGCCAGGATAGGCTACTGCCACCTGTGACTCTGAACTGGCATAATTGGGTAAATCATTATCTTACTTGTTTTCATTAATCTTTTAAAAATGTATGTATAGCCCACATTTATTTCAATGTTTAATATTAGAAGTGTTTTGAGTATTAGAAATTTGGTGGGGTTTTTTTGTGATCAGAAATATGCCATAGGAACTTAACTTTTTTTTTTTTTTTTTTTTTTGAGACAGAGTCTTGTTTTGTTGCTGGGGCTAGAGTGAGTACCATGGCATCAGTCTAGCTCACAGCAACCTCAAACTCCTGGGATCAAGCGATCCTCCTGCCTTAGCCTCCCAAGCAGCTGGGACTACAGGCGCTTGCCACCATGCCCAGCTAATTTTTTGTTTCTATTTTTAGTTGCCTGACTAAATTTTTCTATTTTTAGTAGAGACAGGGCCTCGCGCTCTTGCTGAGGCTGGTCTCAAACTCCTGACCTCAGGCAATCCTCCTCCCTTGGCCTCCCAGAGCGCTAGGATCACAGGTGTGAGCCACAGTGCCTGGGCAGGAACTTAATTCTTGTTATATCAATTAGCCTATGGTAAAATTGCTTACCTTATATGTTGTTTTGCTTAATGTTGCAGTTTCCAAAAACCTATTGATGATGTTAAGTGAGGATTTTTCTGTTCTTTATTCAATTTCCATTTTGACCATAATGAGAGGAATATCCTTTCTCTTATACAAAGCACTGTAGAGATTTAATGAGCATCCTTGTGTAGCAATTTGGTTTTTTAGAACTGTTTACGTGGAAAATTATGAGTCATAATTACAGAAGGGACCTTCAGAGATTATAGTGTAGTTTATGCTACACTGTCAGAGCATGACTGACTCAAGCCTAAAACCATTAAAAAAAAAAATACACCCAAGTTAGTTTCTACCTGTAAAAATTTGTCTTACTTTATCTGCATGTGACAATAGAGTTCTAGATTCACTGTGATGAATGCAAAATTTATCCCAGGTCTTTTGGTGAGCATCCCAGGTAAGTAAGTGGTTCCTGGGACAGTGAAGAAAGAATAAACACTCCCCTACCAAAAAATCAAAACTATCTGGGTTCAAACCTGTTTACCAGAGGTTCAGTCAGCCTCTGTTACTAAGTTAAGTTCATGGAGCACAAAGATATTCTTTGAATATTTAAAATAGTATTATATGGCTCAGACAATCAAAATGGACCACTGACCAATCAGAATTTTGCCATATTGGTGAACATCAACCCTGACATACAGCCAAGGACACTTTAAGTACAAGGCCATGAGGAATCATAACCATTACACGGAGTTTAAATAAATATTTCAGACTTGTTCCTATGGTGTTCATAGGTCTTAGACTTTCCAGGAAAATCTGGGTTTTAGATATTAGATTTAGTTGTTGGATCACTCCCCATTTGGTGAAAAAAACATGGTAATCACAGCTGTATTTACATGAGAGGAACCAGCAAGTACATTCATTGTAAGTTGTGGAGGAAAGCTAATCGAGCACATTTTTGTCTTAGAGGCACATAGAATATTAAAAGTGAAAGGACTGCATAGATTATTTTATTAGGCCCTTATTTTAAAGATGAATAATATTCCTATAAAACGAAAGATGAAGTTAATTGGATTTCTTCCATTATTTAGGAATGTGGACATAGTATATATAAGATTTCCTATGATATTTTTGAAATAGCTATTAAAAGCTATTAAAACTTCCTGGGAAACTATTTGCAGGATCTAATAACATGCAAAGACAAAACTTTTTTATTTAGTCAAATACCTTCTGTTATAATAAAATCCACTTTCTTCATTCATTCATTCATTCACTCATCCATTCATTCAATAGCTGGTTATTGAACGTCTCCTATAGGCCAAGCACCAGACACTGAGGATACAATGGTGAATCCATCTGATTCCATTATTCTTTAAGATATTTTGCTTTTTTGTAAATGAAATATTGAGCCTGTCAGAGTAAACAGAATATTGAGTTTAGGGTCAGAAGACCTGAATTTTAAATGTAATTATGCTCAACTATAAACTATATCAATGGTATCAAATAACCATTTGCTCAAGCCCCAAATCTCATTCATCTTTAGTCACTTTTTCATCTCCTCAGTTATCAAGTTCTTCACAATTTCTGAAATTCGCCTCCTGCTATCCATTTCATTATTCTGGATATTTCTTATTTAAATGTTATATCCAGAGCTATGCCACATATGGTTATGCAGGTCATCTTCCTCCACATGTGGCAGAGACATTCGTGCCCATCAAATATCCGTGTACTCCTCTATATTTTCCTGTTAATTCCCTTAGGTCTCCCCTGTTGACTGAGAGTTATATGACTTCTATTGCCATTATTTATATTTTAGACATCCGTAAACTCTGTTTCAACACATGGTAGCATTTGCTTTTACAAAACTTGTCTGGAGATTAGCTTTTAATATGTCTTTCCTTTGTGAAGACAGAATAAGCCACGGCCGTTGCATTCACGTAACTCATGATTTCTCCTGAGCTCACTTTTTGACCACACCAATGTCAGCGGGTGAGGGGGTATGTGAGTCACTTGGTGAGTAGCTACACGGTCCATGTGGAGACGACTCCAATATAGCCCACTTGACTTCATAAATGAAACCAAGATTATTAGAAACAACACATTGGGGAATTTGCAAAGGCCAAAAGGAAAACTGGCACTGAATTGAATTGCTAAGTACTGAGAGTAGAAGGAGATGGTGGGAAGATCTACGTGTGAATATCTGAGACATTAGGATAATTACAGTAAACAGAAAGCAAGGGAAAGGAGTATTCAGGGTACCAAAGAGGTCAGCTTCTGTGTCTGCACATTTCCTCCCTCTACTACAAGGTCTGCCATGCCCATGCTCATAGCCCCTGCTGAAGGGGTAGTTTGGACTAGAAGTAACACCTGACTCAAGGCCAGAGAACTACGTTGTGGGTTAGTAGAAAGAGATTTGCAGGACCAACAAGATTTCCTTCTCTAGAGAATGTGAACCAAGAAACTATGAGAATTTGCCAGTTATGATAGTGTCTTATGCCATGAGGAAGATAAAATTATAAGGGATCCAAAATTATGAGGAAGCAGAAACCAAAAGATAGAATAAAGAATGAAAGTTGGTACCAAGAGAAGAGCAGGAAAGCAGAAATGACATGGGAAACGTGGAAATGTGAGAGAGGAAGACATGGAGGGGGAGGTCTCCAGTTGCCTCAGTATCTGATGGTGTTTCAGCTCCAGGGTAAGTTTCAATTCTTGTGTTTTTTAACAAGCCACCAGTTTCTTTGAGGTAAGTCGAGTGATTTCTGGGTCCTTGCACTTTAAAGAGCTCAAGTAAGTTGTAAGGTCTCCTTGGCCATTTGACATGTGAGTGTAAGAGCCCAAAAGAAGAGCTGTATTTTTTTTTTCGAGACAGAGTCTCACTTTGTTGCCCGGGCTAGAGTGAGTGCCGTGGCATTAGCCTAGCTCATAGCAGCCTCAAACTCCTGGGCTCAAGTAATCCTCCTGCCTCAGCCTCCCAAGTAGCTGGGACTACAGGCGTGAGCCACATTAGCCCGGCTAATGTTTTGTTTCTATTTTTAGTTGACTGGCTAATTTTTTCTATTTTTAATAGAGACAGGGTCTCGCTTTTGCTGAGGCTGATCTTGAACTCCTGACCTCAAGCGATCCTCCTGCCTCAGCCTCCCAGAGTGCTAGGATTACAAACGTGAGCCACCGCGCCCAGCTGAAAAGCTGTATTTTAAACTAAATGATCAGCTTTGAAATAAAGTTAGCCCCACTTGACCTCTAACTATGTGGGTTTACAAGTCTACTTGTAAATCACACCAGCACAATTTATAGGGAGTTGTTTTTAGAACCTTTACTTCTCATTTTAAATACCAGCAGTTATGTTACAGCATGTGCAGCAGAACCAAATGACATTCAGCCTCTGGTTCTGGAAATCTTGTCAATCACTTCTTTCTTTTGCTTACTTAGACTCTGTTTTCATGTTATCTTGACTTTGGATTTAGATCAGATAATAACAATAGTGTCCACAAAGGCTTGCTGTAACTTAGGGTTTTTGTAGAGCTATAAATGGCTAACATTTATTGAATGCTTATTCTGTCAGGCCCTGTTCTTAAGAACATTCCATGTAATATCACATTTTAAAGTCACAACGCTGTGATGTAGATAATATTATTATTCCATTTTAAAGATATGAAAAAGTGAGGCAGGGAAAGGTTCAAAAAATTTTTCAAGGTCTCACAGTTATCAAGTGGAAAAGCCAGGATTCGAATATAGTTAGCATCTACATTCTGAACTGGAACTTTGTATAGTCTTGGTCCCATGGAAACTGTAGAAGATCCTGACTAACCAGAGATTATGAGTTTCTTGATCCCATTGGTAATTGATTCAATAAATATGCTATGGGTGGCCAAGACAGATAGGCAGGGTCTCTGCCCTTAAGGGGGCCTTCTGGTCTTTTAGACTCTTGTCAGTTTGGTTAGAGTTCATCTTTACCCTCAGAATATAATTTTCCCTTGGGTGAAATCGTGAGATAGAGTTTTTGCCCCAGAAAAGCTGAACATTGGAACTTCAGTGACTTCAAAGTGTTTTGTTCTTGCTGGAGCGAGTATTTATAGCATATTGGCAATAGTCAATTATTATTTTTCTGGCTAGAATTTTCCCCTCTGACTTTGCAGCTACCCCACCCTTCCCCAGTCTCTAGCTTTATTTTTGATTTTTAATTTTTAAATATAGTAGCGTATACTAGTCTCTGTAACATTTCTTTCAAGATCCTTTTTGGATTTGTTTCTTTTAATAGAGCATTAACAATTCAACTTAACTCAATATAATTTATCAAACTACAATGGCATTGTATCAATAATATCAAGAGTAGGTTCAGTGGCATATAACAGAAAAGCCTAGATAATAGTGGCTTAAATAAAATAGGCTCTTATTTCTTTTTCACATAAATGAATTTTGGAGGTGAGCAATCCAGGATTGGCATGGAGGCACCACAAAGTTGTCAGGGACCCAGCTCCTTCCCACTCACATTATCCCCAGGAGAGGCCTCTCTGCCTCATGGTCGAAGATGGCTGCAAGGGCTCCAGTCATCATATCATGTCCCAGGTAATAGGATGGAGACAAGGGATAAGATGGGTATATCTCCTTCCTATTACTGAATTGTTATTTTCTTTTTTAATAATTCAATTATATTTTTAATTAACTATATAAATCTTTCGTTTTTTTCTTCTTTACAGCAAATAGCAGGAAGAATAAAGTGTTTTTTTTATATCATAAGTACCACACAATATTTCTGCTTAGATCTCAACAGCCAGCATTTAGTTGTGTGGCCATACCCATTAAAAGGGAGACTAGGAAATGTAAGGTTTCAGTTGAGTTGCAATAGGACCATCCAGAAATGGGAGTTGGTTATTATGGAAGAATGAAAGAAAAGATATAGGGAGGTAACTGAAAGTCTCTGGTATAGCTACCTTACATACAGTTGGCATTTTATAAAGAGTTGTTGATTCATAAACTTGATGATTGTGTTCTTAGTGGTATCACCCGGGGCATTAATGATGATAATGCATCTAAGGATTTTCCCTCTTCTTATTTTTTTACTTTATGGTAACATTATATACATACCATTGCTTTCATTGCATCTGGAAACCCACCTGGAAATAGCTTAGGCAAAATGGGGAATATATTGGAAGGACACAGGGAAATTCTAGAAAGAGATGAGCCTAAGAAGAAGAAAAGGCAGAAATTTGGTCACCGGTCAAGAAAATCTGCAATTGAGAATTCTACTGTAACAAAGACACTTTATCTGTCTTCTCTACTTCCTTCTGTCCACTGACTTTATTCTCTAATGCAGAATGAGTTTCTTCATTTGGAAAGAAAAATCCAATGATATCTCCCAGATTTTATGTCTAGGTGAGGCTTCAGATGACCTGTCTTTCCAAATCTAAAAATCCTGGAAGAATGGTTTCATTGGCTCATCTTTGGCCAGGTATCCACCTCTTGACCTATTAGGATAGTCAGCAGTAACACAGCTCTTCTTGCTGCCATCATGATAGAAGCGTGGGAATAGGAGGAGTAGTTCCCATAGAAAAGGTGGATGCTGACCATACTTATATAGGTGTCCACTATAATTACATGTGATGAAAAAATGCAGGTCAGTGGTCTGAATTAAACAAACGGTGAAGAAGAATAGGATTTATCCTAATGCATAAAAATGATTTAGCTACAAATAAACATTTTTTAATAGGATCGCAGTGTGTACAGTATTTACTATGTGTCAGGCATTGAACTGGGTGCTTTTTATATATTGAGTCGTTTATTCCTTATGAGCTAGAGGTTATTATCCCCTTTTACAGATGACAAAACTAGATCTCAGAGAGGTTAAGTAATTTGTCCAGGGTCAGACAGCTCGTAAGTAAAATATATTTGTTTTAACTTCAAAGTTTTAAACTACCAAGGTAATATACTGCCTCAATACTTATCTATCTTGAGTTGGAAACTATGGTCATTTTTGACCATTCTGCCATAATAAAGCTATTTGAACTTGATAAACCTTGTAATGTCTAACAGAGTTTTAATCTCTTCATCTGTAAAAGATTGGTTTAGATCAAATTACTTTTTCTCCTTTGTGTTTTTTTTAAAAAAGACAGTCTTGCTCTGTCACCCAGGCGGGAGTGCAGTGGTGCAATCATATCTCACTGTAACCTCGAACTCCTGAGCTTAAGTGATCCTCCTGCCTCAGCTAACTTTTACATTTTTTTGCAGAGACAGGGGTCTCGCTGTTGCCCAGGCTGGTCTTGAACTCCAGACCTCAAGTGATTCTCCCACCTCAGCCTGCTAAAGTGCTAAGATTACAGGTATGAGCCCCTGTGCCTGGCCTACCCTTGTTAATACAGATAATTTTAATATACTTAATATTTTTGAGGGCTTCTTGAGCTGGATCTCTGTCGGGAACTGAGAGTAAATTAAAATATACAAGAGGTATTTCTGTTTACAGTGTTATGGAGAAACAACTAAACAAAATTATTATTTTGCAGAATTAGAAGTCCAGGAAAGAGTAGCCTTTATGAGTGGCATGACCATCAGCTCAATCCCCTCTTCAAGAGTATTTCTATCTCAGGCCGGGCGCGGTGGCTCACGCCTGTAATCCTAGCACTCTGGGAGGCCGAGGCGGGAGGATTTTTCTGAGCTCAGGAGTTCGAGACCAGCCTGAGCAAGAGCGAGACCCCGTCTCTACCAAAAAATAGAAAGAAATTAATTGGACAGCTAAAAATATATATAGAAAAAAATTAGCCAGGCATGGTGGCGCATGCCTGTAGTCCCAGCTACTCAGGAGGCTGAGACAGTAGGATTGTTCGAGCCCAGGAGTTTGAGGTCTGTGAGCTAGGCTGACGCCACTGCACTCGCCCCAGGCAAGAGAGTGAGACTCTGTCTCAAAAAAAAAAACACAAAAAAAAACACAGTATTTCTATCTCTCTGCCATCCTCAGTATGTTGCCTTTATTTTAAGGTTAGTTCCGCTTGTAGTTGCAAGATGGCTGCCAGTGGTAATCTGAATTATAGGCTGACTTGTTCATACCTGGCAGGAAACAGAGAACTCTCTCTCCCAAGCATGGACTGCAAATCCTTCCCTTCAGTTTGATTGGGCCAGTTTGCCCCAGAACTATAATGTTTTTCAAGTGTATTAATTAGAATAGTGTAGTATATTCTAATCTAGCATAACCTAGCTTCTAGGTCATGCTGCAGTGAAAAATACCCCCAAGTCTCAGTGCTTAAACAACAAAGATGCATTTCTTACTCAAACTATATGAAGGTGGGAGGTAGGCTGCTCTACATTGTCCTTTTTGGGAACCTAGGCTGAGAGAGGCTTTACCAGTACTCTTAAGATGATATTGGTCTTGAATCTGGGGAAGAGTAAATACTATAAGGACTTAGGCTGGCAATTAAATGTTCTACCTAGAAGTGACACATACCACTAATACCCACAACCCACTACAGACTGATGGCTATAACTAGTCAGTCACATGGTCCAGCCCAAGGGTGTCTAGGGTGCTTGTGGAAAAGTATAATCTTTTCATATGCCTAGAGGGAGACGGTAAGCATTACAAATTTCTTACCATATTAGGTAATCCAATTACTGATTGACTCAGGCTGAGTTGCCCTTCTGTAGTTGGAGTTTGGGTGGTTACCTAAAAAACAAGCAAATAAAAACAAAAAGAACTCTATTAAAAAGGAAGGACAGAAGTGGATGCTGAATAAGAAATTAATATTGTGAACTATATGCTGCTGTAACCCAATGAAGAAAACAGAAATTTTAGCCATGGAGGCAAGTCATAGGGAGGGATAGTCTGGCTAGTTTCATCAGCCTTTAAATCAATCACTTCATTTACTCTTCTAATGAGAAAGATTAGCTCTGGCTTTTTAATGAGTGGGTGTAGAGTTTCTATTTAAGGAGTTGGCTCAAAAGTGACTTAAAACACATTGGATTTGAAAATACAGACTTTTTCTATATTTCACTTTTGTACTTACTGTCAATGGTGTGTCAAGCTGGCTAGATTTATAGTTTTAGAACTATAAATTAAAATTTATCTAGTTCAACCTCTTTATTTTACAAATGAGAAAACTGAGAACCAAATGGGTAAAATGATTTCCCAGGGTCACACCTTCTTGCTCGTGGCAATAACACTGCTTCCTTTTGCATGATTTCCTGCAAAATGGAACCCTGTAAGTGAAAGGTGGCTATAGCAACAATTATTTAATATAAAACAAGAACAATTACAAATTATTAAAAATGTTTCCAGGGCTGACAGTCAGTGGGCACACATTGATAGAGATGGAAAAATTTCTAAATTATTTGGTAAGGAGCTGCTGCTGAGCCTTCTGAGAGCCTCAGCCTCTTTCGGGATGCCCCAGATCTCCCCACTATAATAACAGGATCTACCTCAAAGGTTTGATTTGAGAATTAAATGGTGGAGGTAAAGAGTTTTGCATGGGGACTGGTGCTCAGCAATATTACACCTTGGCTATTATTTTTATTGCAGTCATAATAAAATGGTAGTAAATTTTAAACTAGTTTCTTCATGAATGTTCACAACTTAGGAAATGTGATAGCATTCAAGTTCATTAATTTTGATCTAGCTGATCTCTCAATAAAATGGCCACTCATGTACTCACTTTAACTTTCATTTCAATCTTTTCCATTGTCTAAGAGTTGACTCTTCCTTGCCCCACACCCAAGTCCCCACAGCTCTGGTTGATGTCTAAGAATTCGACCAAGGCTATGTAAAAGAAAATAATATACTGACAAAGTCCTGGTAGTTCTTAGCATAACAGTTCATGGAGAATGTTCTGTACAATCTTTTGTTGAGTAGAACTTATCTATAACTTTTGAGATTAAGTAAAGATTGGCCCAAAGCCTAGTTTGGTGAGGGAGGGGTGGAGGAAGAGGTGGAGCACTTACACTTGCTTAAGCAAATATCACAAACTGGGAGTGATGAGAGGCAGAGGCAAGCAGCTTGGGTGAGAAGAGAAAGAGTGAAAAGAGCCCAGGAGCAGGCTGAGAGGTTGGAGCTTGTGGAGAAGACACTTTGACAGAGATGTTTTCTGGTGGCCAATGATGTTTAGAACATTTTGGGGATGCTTTCTGTCTCAGAATTTAACCTGGCAAGAAAAAGGCAGGGTTTCAGGAATTTTTCTCTCTGGAGAAAGTAGAAGAAATGTGTATTTTAAAAGCTGGGACTGTTGTCTGCACTGAGAAGAGGCAGGATAAGCACCCCTGTTACAGGTGAATTTTCTGGAAATTCATTACTGGCTTAGAACTTAAATGTGTCAAGATTTGTTCTCACATACCAGTTTTTTAACAAAAACTTCTAGTTTTGCGTTGGCAGCTAAATCCTGGGCATGCCCTGGATTGGAAAGGGCCTTGATAATAGTGTTCTGTCATGGACTGAGAAGCACATTGACTTAGCAGAGATCAAAATCACTAAAGAACTGGTTTCTGAGTATATTCTAGAGATACCAAAGTTATTTGCTATTTGAATATATATTATAATGTTGTATAAAAATGTAGTAAATCCTGGACAAACATTCCTGGGACAGTTTTGTTTTTATTGGAAGGAGGTAGGGAAGATAAGTATTTTAATTCCTGGGTTTTTGGGAGGGAAAGTTGAAGGCCAGATAAACTTGGACATTTTGAGGCAAATGTAAAGCTTTGAACTTGAAGATCTTAAAGTATTATACAATGTAAGCTATAATGATTGTTAACCAACCGCAAATGGTTCTCTTCTTTCTTAAAAAAAAAAATGTTATACATGCTTGTTAAAATATTTTTAAAAATGTTATATTTAAACTAAAAAATGAATATCCACTCCACCTGTGACTTCTAAAAATTATCTAGAGTATGACTAATAAGATTTTGGCCTTTAATCCATCTTACTATGGCATAAGCTTAAAATTTCTGTTCATTTCCAACAAAGAAAGGGTGTGACTCTTACAGCAGAATTTTGTTGTTTGTAAGCTTAGTGCGGAAATCTCATGGGAGATAGCACCCACGCGTTTAACAAATGATGACATCCAAACTTTCTGAGCTAGAACATAATTCTGGCTCTGCCAGTATATTTTTTGTGTGACCCTGGATAAGTCATTCTACTTTCCTCTCAATTTTGTTTTACAGGGAGATAACAATCACAAAAAACGACTGCAAAGTACAGCACTTCACAGAATGCTTTTTGTTTAAAGAGCTGACAATAAATACCAGAGGCATCAGGTCAAGCCAAGCCTCCCTTGGAAAAACCCGACTTGCTTGAGGACAGGGGATTTTCTTTCTATGAATCAGCACACCTTGTTTGTAGCTATGTGATACAGTTCTTGGCCTATAAGAGGGTCTCAATATTGTGAATTTATGGATGTTATTGGGCAGATTGCAGTCTTGGCAGTTCACTGCCTCTTGAATCTCTTTTCCCTGTGATCCTTTTTTTTTTTTTTTTTTTTTTTTGTTGAGACAGAGTCTCACTCTCTTGCCCGGGCGAGTGCTGTGGCGTCAGCCCAGCTCACAGCAACCTCAAACTCCTGGGCTCGAGCAATCCCACTGCCTCAGCCTCCTGAGTAGCTGGGACCACAGGCATGCACCACCATGCCCGGCTGATTTTTTCTATATATATATTTTTAGCTGTCCAATTAATTTTCTTTCTATTTTTGGTAGAGATGGGGTCTCGCTCTTGCTCAGGCTGGTCTCGAACTCCTGAGCTCAGAACGATCCGCCCACCTCGGCCTCCCAGAGTGCTAGGATTACAGGC
>RJWJ010005877.1:0-23633 GCA_004363605.1 Indri indri
GTGTCAAAGTCTGATCCAACTTCACTTGGGGCAAGGACAAATTGTTTTCACTCTGGAAACTCTCCCACTCGACTTTCTCTCTCCCCTATGTGAGTCCCAGTCTTCTGTCTCTGTCTTCTAGGTAGCACTGATTATGCTGGGCACAAGACGTCAAACGACAAGCAGGCCACAGACATCATCTGTTAAAATAACAATTCAACAGTCATCTCCAAAATGGAAGGTTCTATTCCTTGTTCTAAGAAAAGGTACCCTCCACCCTCATGCCTCAATTTACTCATGTGGACATTGAAGTAGCAGCACCAAACAGAGGCTGGAGGATGGGGTGGATGTTTGCTAAGTGGTACCTGGGGCAAATACTTATCTGTCCTGTCTCCCAAACAGTGCTGTTTGGGGCTCAACTGGGTTAATGAATGTGGCTGCATAAAGCAGAATGTATGTACCTATATGATAGTCATCAACGAAATATATGGTTTATTTGCTTTAAACAAGCTCTCTAAATAAACATCTTCCTGGAGGTCAAATGCTACAGTATAGCATTACCATGATAGATGGATGTGGATAAAAGGAGGCTACTTTGCCCTGGGGCACTGTTTTCCAAAATGTGTTCCAAAGAACCCTAAGCGCAAAGGATGTTGCTTTAAAAAAAATTGCTATGTATATCTGTGTGTATGTGTATATGTATTATTTATGTGATCAACATGTTTGGGAAATAATGCATACAAATTTGGTAAAGGGAGCTGATAAAAGGAAATTCTTATATAGAAGGAGAAAATAAATCATAAATTATACAATTATTTAAAACACTGACAAATGCCACAAACATGACAAAATCTAGGGAATGAACGCAATATTTTTACTCATTAATCACTTGACATATTTCTATAATACTTTTCCTTCTATATTTTATGGCTATGCACTCTTTGTTCATCTCTTCAGATGACAACAATTTTGATATATTTTCTACAAAGAGAATAGAAAGAAATAATTTAGTCTTTCACTAACATGGTTGATGAAAATTTGTTTTGTATTACTGATAATTAAGAAAGCGTCAGCTTTGTTGCTTGTTATCGGTAGTGTCATGCACATTTTTAGGATTGTTGGCAAATTTGGGACAATCTCTATCGAGTTTCCTTTGTAGGTGAGCTGTAAGATTTCAGGATGTTTTAAGTTTTCTGGCACAGTAATTCATCTTGCCTACTCTTGAAATTAATGACCCTCATCAACCCACGTCTTCAAAGGGCCCCATCTAGGGAGGGGCATTGGCACGTAAGCTTTATTCATGTCAAGGTAAATTTGCCCCTGTATGAGACCTCTTCCCCACCCCTCAGGTATCTATGTAGAAAATTTTAAACCGAAGCAAAAGTTGCAAGACTAGTACAGTGAACACTTGTATACCAATCACCAGCATTCACCAGTGAACATTTTGCCACGTTTGTTTTACTACTCTCTGTCTCAATCTCCATCTCTCCTTCCCCGTCTAAACACACACACACACACACACATCCCCATACACCCGCATACACATACAAGTTCAGGCTTTATTTTCTAGGAAATATTTTCTGCGACATTTTCCCACATAGCCACAATACTATTATCATGCCCCATAAATTTAACGTGGATATACTAATATTATCTAATATACACTTCATGCTATTTTCACATTTACCAGTGGTTATCAAAAGGTTCTTTTCCCTTTTCCCTTTTCTTCTCTTTCCTTTTCTCTTCTTTTCACTTCTTCCCTCACTCCCTATCTTTCTGTCATGTCCCTGTTAATCTTTGATCACTTCCTTACTTTCTGGTTCACAGTGTTCCATGATCACACTGTCCTGTTTTAGCCTCAGACCTAGAATCAGCCATTTCTCCCCAGAAACCCAGGTTCAAGGGTCCCTTTCAAAAATGAAACACCTATTAACGTCTGGTGGGTGCTGGGACATCACACCCTGCAGCATGAACACCATCCTGTTAAGTCTGGGTCCTGTGCCATTCTCCCCTCTTTGGGAGTAAAGTCCTTAAGCTTGATACTTAAGTGCCAGGGAAGCCACTGACATTGGAGACACCTGGAGACTTTCTGTCAGGTATTTGAGAGATGCGATTTGTTCCATGGGAACAGGCTTAGTCGGCACACCTCCTCATCTTCTCTGGTCTACTCTTCCTGTGGTTGGGGGAGTGGGGTGAGGAGAGAGCAGACCAGAGAGTCAGCCTATAGAGAAGGAGGAAGAAATTTCAGGATGTTTTTCATATCTAACTACTCCCCGCTCCTGCACAAAGCCCAAGCCAATGTTTAAGGTCCTACCTTGGCTGGGTGCGGTGGCTCACACCTGTAATCTTAGCACTTTGGGAGGCTGAGGTGGGAGGATCGCTTGACCCCAGGAGTTGGCGGTTGCAATGAGCTATGATGACACCACTGCACTCTAGTCGGGGTGACAGAGCAAGATCCTGTCTCAAAAAACAAACAAAAAAAGTCCTGCCCAGCGTCATCTCCTACAATATCAGTATCCTGTGTTTAGGTAGCTGGGAAGTCAGTCTTCATCTGTGTCTGTGGGCTCCCTGTGGTGGGAGCCCATGAAGAACAACTTGAAGCTTTGCCAAGGCCTTCAGCCATGAGTTTGGACGTTGTCCAGAAAGAGCAAAAAGTTTCCCTTTACAACTTCTGGGAGGACAGCCTTGGAGACCTGGGACATCCTGAGCTAAGGATAGTCAGCAGGCCTGGACCTGACAGGGCAACTAGGGGTGACAGCCAGGGTGCATTACTTGGACTTGCTTCCCTGGAGTCACTTCAGAATCATCAATAAGTTTCTTTTGAAAACTGTCCTTCGAAAGAACTCCTAGACCGGACCTGGTTCTGTAACTGTGCTACTACCCAGAAACCAGAGGGCCAAACAACTGGACTGAGGAGGCCAGGCACCCTGGGGATGCCACCGGGTATTGGCTGGGGTGCCCCCGGAGAGGTCCTGGGCAGGCGCTGATGACGAAATGGATGACCACTACTGAGAACTTCCAGGTGTGGGGACAGGGCAGGAGAAGCCACTTCCAGCTGCTGCCAAAGGAAGGAGCCTACACCGAGACCAGGGACCCTGGCAGGGAGCCCTTCCATAGAAGCAGAAGTTTCCATGTTCCTTCTGCAAGTGGCTGAGGGAGGAAGTTGGAAATTCAGTTACCCTTTCTCCAGTGTGATCTCCTTACCTATACGCCAGGGGATTAGATGACTAGTTTTCATGCATTTTTTTTTTTAAATCAGCAAAATGCAGCATTCTGTGGAAGCCCAATCAAGTAGAAGTGCAGCTGCGCTATTGAAGAGGAAGTTGGGGCCCCAAAGCCTTCACAGCAGCACCCCTCACCTTCCTCCGCCTTTCAGTGGCCCCTGAAGGGAGCTCTGGTTTTCTACAAACAGATTCCATGTGGAATAAAAAACAAAGGTCTAAAAAGTTTTCCTCTTTCTAAACATGCAAATACAGGCAGAAAATTGATTATTGGGAATCTGGTATGGAATACGTCAGTGAGTGCTGGTGAGGGACGCAGGAAGTGCTCCGGCACCGTGCGTTTGGATAGCTGTGGCCGAGGGCCATGGAAGGGCCCTGGAATTGTTAGGGCTGCTGGCTCTGGCTGGGGCCAAGTGGACTGGGGAAGCCTGCATCCTGCGGCGGTGGAGCTTGGCTGTGGGATGTCAGTGGAGTCGCTGGGTCCAAGTCTGAGCGTGTCCCAGAATGCCTTCTGAAATCTCATCATTTCCGTTCCACTCACCACTGGTCTGCATTAACACTGCGTGCAGTGGCTACAGGCTTCTTAGAACATATGAGCAATTTTGATAGTTTTGGGAAACTCTGTCCTAGCTCATTCTTTTTTTTTTTTGAGACAGAGTCTCACTCTCTTGCCTGGGGCGAGTGCCGTGGCGTCAGCCTAGCTCACAGCAACCTCAAACTCTGGGCTCGAGCAATCCTACTGTCTCAGCCTCCCAAGTAACTGGGACTACAGGCATGCGCCACCATGCCCGGCTGATTTTTTCTGTATATATTTTTAGCTATCCAATTCATTTCTTTCTATTTTTGGTAGAGACGGGGGTCTCACTCTTGCTCAGGCTGGTCTCGAACTCCTGAGCTCAGAATGATCTGCCCGCCTCGGCCTCCCAGAGTGCTAGGATTACAGGCGTGAGCCACCGCGCCCGGCCTCCTAGCTCATTCTTGTTCTAGAAGAGGACTCATTCTATTTCTGCACAAAATCCATAAGAAATATAAGAATACTTGATAGGACCTTACACTTCTGGGAGGTTTGAATTTTCAAAGAACATCCCATGATCTCATTTGATCCACATAACAAATCAGAAAAACAGGCAGGGTAGGTATCAGGCTCATTTTCAGATGAAGGAACAGAAGCCTTAGAGATGGCAAGTGACTTGCTTGCACATGGCTAGCACCTGTGAAGCTGGAACTGGGTTTTCTGATTCTCTAAGCCAGCCCCAGATGGCCAGTTCTGTGTAGAGAGTGGATCAAATGTAGGTGGTTAGAAAAGAGTTTTGTTGCTGTGGCCTCTATGAGGAAGGTTAGCCATAGGCATCGTTAAAGGTGGAATTTAGACCCCTTACCAACTCCACTAAATGCCTGCTCCAGGCTCCAGACTCCCCTGCACATCTCAGATTCACTGGGGAGAGGTGCCTACCCCTCTCCTGCCTGGTTGTAATGGCTTTTCCTGTAGCTCGCTGGGGAAGCAGGATGTGGCCAGAGGGTATGGATGTGAATACTACTGCTAACTCCACTGCCAACGGGTCATGCATCATGGGCACCTTCGTTGAGTCTCAGAGGATATTGGACTACAGCAGCATTTCTCAAAGTGCTGTACTTGGGCCACCTGTGACAGAGTCACGTGTGTGTGTGTGTGTGTGTGTGTGTGTTCCCAGGCTGCTCCTCAGAGCCACTGCATCAGAGTCTTGGGGGCTGGGGCACCTTCTCCTTCGGTAATTCAGAGGCGAACTCGAGTTTGACCACCACTGGGCTAGAGACTCCCGACTTGTCCTTCCAACTGGTGCCTCCTTTCAGCAACAGCCCTCTTCCTTGACCCTGGTGGGCGGAAGTTCCTGCAGGGAGGAATAGCCTTTGACTAACTGCCGATTTAAAAAGCTGTTTAGGCAAAGACTTGCAAAAACCTGAGAGGTTCGAGGGGGAAGTTACTGAGTAAGGGGTACAGGTTCGTGTGTGCAGGGAGGAGGCCTTCTGTGTGCATGTTTTAGGAACTAGTGTAAGTATAATATTTAAACTGCTCATACCGAACTAAAGCATGAGGGTTGTCTTGCCTCTCTTCAAAGACAAATTACTCTTCTGGAGAGATGCCTGTTGCCTTTCTCGCTCTCCTTGTACAGCTCTCCACGATTCAGGTGCTGACTAGGTCTTTCACCTGGAGGAAGAGCTCATTCTTCCTTCCATGTGCCCGGGAAGAACACGGCTGAAACAACTGATTGCATCAGCTGCAAAGTGAGGCCAAAAGCATGAAGATGAGGAAGAGGCCGGTGAAAGAGTCACATTTTAAAATACATGTAATACTTATTATAATTGTTCTGTGCACTCCTATGGTGTGTTAAAAGATTTCACACTTTACAAGGTCTGGCTTCCAAACTGAATATGATATTGTTTTGCACTCAGGTTGCATATAAAAAGAGCTGTAATGGCTTAAAGAGCTAGTCTTCAGGGCGAACTCACAGACCATTGTTAGGCAGTTTATGTTTATGAGCTTCAATTTGGATATTTCAGTACACAAGGATTGATAAAGTCATCAGACGTGTCATGGTAAGAAGCCAATTCCTAAGGGGAGAGGCCATTGTCTTAAAAAAATTATTAGCATTCAAGGCTTATGTGGGAGCAAAAGTTCTACTTATTCAAGACTACAAAAGAGGTGGTTTTGCGATACAAAAATGTGTGATCTGTACAGATTTAATATAAAGAGCAAATAGTGTGGCCACATGAATGCGACATCTTGCGGAATAAACTTTGGTTATCCAAGTTCTCCTTGCAAAGTTTAGAAATTTATTTATTGTTAGTGAATACCTGTAAATTGTTACCAACTGCCCTGAAGTAAATTTCAGGTACATTCTTTTCTGTGAGACCCGGAGGTGGTCAATTGGGAATGGATTCTGGTCAAGAAGTGGCCATGATCCACTAGAACAATAAGAGGTAACATTTGAAACAAGGACATAAAATTGGCCTGCAAAAATGTCCTGATTCTTTCATTCTCATTCTTCTTAATTTTTCAAAGATCACCCATAGTGGATCTCAGGTCCAAGTTGCAAGTTGTTTCAGTGTCCTGGGATCTTATATAGCAGAGCCAAGGAAATTCGAGTTTATTTTAAATTGCTACACTCGTTCTTCCCAGCTCCTTCTCTCTCCTGCGTGGCCCCAGTGCCCACCCATGATGAGCCTCATTGCAGCTGGGAACCTAGTAGCCGACCAGAGGGACAACGGCCTGTATGATGAGGCAGATGTCTGACATCCCAGCCCACAGTTTTTGCTGCTGCTGCTTTCTCCCATGCAATGACTCTGAAGTAAGCTATTCAGGTGAAATGAAAATATCTAGAAAGAGGCCTGTGACTCTAAGTCGATGGAAAAGTCTGCCGAAGCGGAAGCTGTCTGGGATGTGTGTTGGCAGTGCGAGCAGTCGTGTGGGGTGAGGCTCACCCTGCCAGGGTTGCTGTCCCCACGTGGAACATCTTAATTTGGGTTTACTATAGTTAGACTGTTTTGTATATTACTGCTCTTTATTTCAAGATTATAGGTACTTTAAAAAATAATTGTTCTTTTAAAAGTTGTTAGGTTAGTTTTCCATTTTTTTTAAATTATAAAAGACACAGCATTAAACATAGTTTGAGAAGCAAAAGATAAGGGAAAATATCACTCATAATCCATGACACAATTATTATTTTTGTTTATTCCCTTCTAGTTTTTAAAAAAATAAGTATGCTTTTATCTGGTTGTATCCACAGTGCAATGTAATTTCCAGTCCTTTTCCCACTTAGCATGTGTCATCTACATTTTTCCATGTTGCTATATGGTCTTTATCCTCCTAATGCCTGCATGATGGTCCATTGCTGTGTATCATAATTTACTTAACCATTTACCCACTGTTATCATGTTGATTGCTTTCGATTTCCCCGTTATAAATCATACTGTGATGAGCATCTTTGTCCATATTGTTTTCCCATATTTGTATTATTTGTTGCATTTTAAAAAAATGTCATTCAGGAACTAAGATATTTGCTCAATGGTGGGCATTAAGTTTGAAGCTAATGGGGTAATGGGGACATGATTTAACAATTACAGTGGGAAAATGGGGCATTATTTAACAATTTGTTGAGTCTTCACTATTCCATAAATTGAAGAGAACATGTAGCATTAAGGTATTAGCACAATCAGAGGTGTTCAGACACCTTAAAAGTACCTCTGATTCATTTGGTCGTCTTGGGCTGTTGTTAGGACTCTTCTTAGCAACGCGATTAAGTACTTTGGTGCTGGTTGTCATTGCTTTATTGCAATTTCAATGCCATATGCAGATACTTAAGAGGCTATGTGCAAGGGTGTAAAACAAGAAAATCAGAATATTCTTTGGTCAACATCCTGCAGGAAGGATATCAGTGATAGCTCATTTATCTGAACTTCACCTCAGGTGTGGGTTTTGTGGCTGTCACAGCAATACCATTCTTGTCTCATTCAGTGTCAGCGATGTGGCGCCGAATGAGTGTCCAAATGCAGACTGTGATCCTCTGCTTAATATTCCGGAGGCACCGAATGTATTGGTCACTCACATGCCAAGTACAGGCTTGTAATTACAGTGACATTCTCTTTTTTAAAAAAGGTCACAAAGGTTTTATTTAAGGAAACATGCTTGAGACTAAGGAGCGTACCTTTCTGTTCTCTTCCTACCTCTTTGTTTTCTTGATTGAACTTCATACCCTCAGTGTGAATGTGAAAGGGTAAGTTTTGGGAGGCCAGGAACCGGGGTGCACGGTAGTGGGTCTCTGTGAGCTAATAGCAGGGAAGAGAAATAAGCATTGCATTTTTTAAATGGGGGAAAAATCAGGAAAAAGGCATGCATAAAGGATTTATCCTTTCCATGAAAACATTGATTAACGAAATCTAGTATGAACGGGTGTCAGGCCCTTTAAATATTAGATTTCATTACTTAGCGGATGGTAGGCTTCTGAAAGGGGATACTCTGCCTCTGCCGGCCCTTTATGGACACAAATGTTTCATGCCCTTGCAGTGATCAAAGATGCAAATGCCTCGGGTAACCGAATCACTGGACAGAGTGAAACATTGTGCTGGACAGATGTGTGGTCAGGAAAGGGCTTTTGCTGATAAAAGGGCCAGCTGCCCTCAGGACGGGGGTTGGGGGAGAGGGGAGTCAACCAAGAGGGAAGGAAGTATGCAAGGGAAGGTGACCCAACCACATGAAGCCAGCCACTTGGGCCCCCAGCTGGGAAACTCCACCAGCTTGCTAGCTCTTCCTGTTCTAGCAGAGCTGGCCAGACATCTGGCCTCTGTTCTAATTAAAGTGGGCAACCCATTTTCGTGGCCGCAGTGAAGAAAACGGCAGTGAAATCTTGATGGCTGCAGGGTCATAACGAGGGGCTACATAACTCTTCAAGACTGAGGCTTTACCAAATTATTTCCATCTCCTAAGGGCCATTCAATTCAATTCCACATAGATTTTTTGAGTGCCGGGTACACACGAAGCCCACACCCCAGACCTCAGGAAGCCCTTTTCTATTGGGGAAGGCAGACAAGGGGACTATGGTTTAAAAAAGGAATGAATTAAAGGTCATGATGGAGCACATGCAGAGATCTGTAGGAGTTTAACAGAGGGAGTAATTTAATCCTATTGAGAGAATCTGGGAAGGCTTCCTGGTGGAGTTAGCATTTGCTCTACACCTTGAATTCTGAAGTCAGGTTCTAGGCAAACATTCTGGACGATCATCAAGAGCAGAGATACAAATTTCCTGAATGGAATTTCCCACCTGGAATTTTCTCCTCTCTTTATGGGAGACAAGAAGCTCATTCTAGCACAATCACAGAATTCCCCACTTTTCATGGGCGCAGCTCAGGCCCTGTGGCCTCTAAGACTAGGACTTCCACAGATGGAATGAGCCGGGAGCCTGGCTTTTCACCTCATTTGAGTTGTTGGAGAAGGATCTGTTTGGCCCCTCAGTATCTGGCTTACGTTTATGCTCCAAATGGTGCATATGGTAACCTGTTACCATCAGGAGTAATTAAGCCCAAATATACCCAAGTTATCTCCTGCTAGGTAGTTAACCTGCACTTGGCTCTGTTGGTGGCATTGGCGGCAGGCAGAGTGAGGGCTGCCCACCTCCGTGTAAATGAGCCAGTTGGAGCTCCTTTGTTAACCATTTCTCTCCCTTTGGTGTCCCTCTGACATTCCTCCTCCAACCCCTTCTTCCTTAAGGCCTTTCCAAGTGCCAAACGAGTGCTTGGGGAGACGGTGCCAAGGAGCAAAAAAAAAAAAAACAAAAAAACCCATGGCTTTATCTTTGTTACTAAAGGTGAAAATGATCTGCTATGTATATTTTATAAGAAAATGTGTTTTGTTTCTAGTTCTATAGCCAGCCCTCCCTTTCCTCCCCCTAATAAGCTCGTGTCAGAACTCTGAAGTCAGTTTGCTGTAATGGTTGCCTAAAGGACATATTTTGTAAAAATGAAAAATGAGCATATTATTTATATATCAACAGTGTAAAAAGCGTTGACCAGTGCACGCAGCCTGGTGTTCTGCTTCTCTCTTTCCCCCCCAAGCCTCCTTCCCCTTCCCCTCTTCCCCTGCTCCCCCTCCCACCTGCCCCAGGTGGCCGGGACACTCCCACCATTTAGAAAGGAGTTCTAGCCTGTCCCGGTCAGTTTGTGCTGGGATTCGGTCTTTAATATGGAGCCTTCAACGGCTGAGCCTCCAAAATGACTCTCTGACAGCCAGCCATTAATTACCATCATCCGCGTCTAATTCATTCATCCCTCTCCCTCTCATGGAGAGGGACAGCGGGGCTGAGGGCACTCAGGGAAATGTAGGCACGGTTCCATGTTCTTTATGCAGAGAGGGCTGCCGGAGACTTTGTTGGATGCAGGGCTTTAATTGAATTGGCTTGCCAATAAAGCTGTTGTCATTCAGTAAGTGAATTTGTTGTACTACTCGAACCACAGCTGCTGCAGACGGCCCGGAATTTCCTGAAGGCAAGCCAGGCCCTCGGCTTGCCTGGGTTCAGCCCTTTTCATTGATCCCGAAGGCCACGCAGAGTGTCCCCCTTCAGGGCCGGGTTTTGGCACTCGTTTGGATGCCACCGAGTCGCACAGGCAGGCTGGGATTCAGCAAGAACCCAATAAGCCAGTGGGGTGTGACCTTGGGGAAGCTTGCAGGGAAAAGGGAACCCATAGGCATGTTAGGGGTGGTACTTGTCAGGCGGGAAAGGCTCACCTACCACAATCGGGTGCTTTTTCAATCCCCAGACAGATGCTGCCCTTGGCTCCATCGAGCTAGTCACGAGAGAATACCGCTTTCCATTGTAGAAAAGAAATTGAGAATATGACAGTTAATATATTTGTAGAACCCTGTTTAAGAGGTCGAGCGGTATTGAGAAAACGCAGCAGCATTAGAACTGGCATTTGTTACCAGGAGATCGTTGGGCCAGAAATGCTCTACCTCTTCCCACAGTTTATAAAACACAGCAAGATTGGCAGGTTGTGTGATTTATGGTGGCTTTAAAGTAACATCAAGATTAAGGAAAGTTTTTCAAGGGACTGCAGGCCATTTTTATTTTCTGCATCCAAACACATGAGTGTACTGGGCTCAAGCGATTGAGAACAGGGCTGGGGGAAGATTTTCCTGTTTTTGGTGGTCTTTACACTTTATATGGGTGGGATCGCTCGTCGAGCTCTTCATTCAAGGGGTTTCTCCCCTTGTCATGTGGCGTTATCTGACCAGTGCTCAGAACTTTTCAGGGCTCCTGTTCTCCAAATGTGGTGGAGGGTTCATAGAGCAGAAGGACCCTTACTCTGCTTTCAATTAGTCAGGAGTAGAGGATTTTCCAGCCTTTTACACCTGCTCTCCAGGGTCTACATACCTCTTCACTGTTTTGTTGTTATCTTCACCAGGAAGCTGGAAAAATAAAAACCCTACAAGTCAAATGTAATTTTTGTTTGAACTTTGTAATTCTGGCAACCCTGAAGCTCTTTAAATTGAGCTTGTCTTGGTCCTGGTTTTGACTTGATAAGTGAGAGTGATTTCCTACATCACGTGCATGGTCTAAGTTTATAAGGCAAAAAGATGGTGGAAGCACAGGTGAAAGAATTTGGGGCTTCATATTAGCATGACTATCTGGCTGGAGTGGGAGAGGTTGACATGGTAGGAGACAGAGAGAGAGAGGTTTGCCAAGACGTCTGGCTTTGGAGTGAAACAGGGAAAATGATGCTCCTTACTCTAATAAGGGGATCTGTTGACCGTGACAGTCCCTAGGTACAATCTCGCAGTTGTAGACTCCTCCCTCAAATCAGATCATGACAGAAGATGTGACCACAGAAACATAACCATTACTGTTTTGTTTCAAGAATTTGGATGGAACTACAATTCCAGTTGAGGGTCCATCTTCTGAAGTTTCAGGCTTTTACTCCCCCTCCCCAATCTGGTTAACTTTTAAAGTCGTAGCTGAATTTAAGTTGAGTTGAAAATAAGGTCTTTTTTCCTTCTGTCAAATGAGAAGTTCATCTGCGTAAGCCACAGATGTTCTGAAACGGTAAGAAAAGAACAACAACAACAACAAAAAACCAAATTAAACCTAGTCCCCTGAATGGCACAAGCATGCGTCCTGAGTGAGGGGTTTCCATGCCCCACCCCCATCTAGCCTCTTCTGTGCTTCCTGTTCTCTCTCTTCTGGGCCTTGTGTCCTTCCTACTATTCCCTCCTCCTCCTCCCTGACTTCCTTACTTCTTCTTCTCCCATATCTCTAAATCTTTTCCTCCTGGTCTCATCTCAGCCTATGTCAAATTACCTAATAACAATATTAACATTTAAAATTGTCTTGTCTTTACACACATGATTTCCTTAACCTGCTTCCCCAAATGGTTATTCTCCCTTCCTTGACGTCGGTGGGGTTTGCGCAGCTGTTACTGATGAAGAGGCCACCATGACCCTGGCGATTTGCTCCAAGATGATGCTTTGCACTAACTGCCATCTCAGGTGGAAGATCTTTGTTGAACTTTCTAAGGTAATAAAGTCAGGGAAACCGAGCTGAGACCAGCCCATAATATTGTTCATTTTGGGTTTCTGCCTTTCATAATGAGTGCCTTTCTGGACGTCCCTTTGATAAGTGGAATTAACGTCTCCGTGTGAACTGGAAAGGCTAAGTTGATGGTAGTCCCCTGAGGATTTTGCGTCTTGCTCTGACACCTTCAATGACTTGAGTCACATCAGAATTTGAGTGTATTAAGAGGTCAAGGTGTTGGGCTTAAACGTATGAAGTTCTCGAGGTGTTGGGAGATTCTGGTCCTAAGCCAAGTCCTGATGGTCCCAAGGGGAGAAAACTTTTCACAAGCCAGATGAACATGGCTCAGTATGAAAGCCCAGGGCGAGCCTGAGTAATACTTTGATCATCTTCTAGCCGTGGCTCCGTGGTTGTGGAAAATGGTCATGGAGAAAACATAGTCGGTATCCTTTTTGTCTCCCCCTCCTTTGGCAAGCATTGTTTTCACTTCTCTTTCCAAGATTCAGAATTCCACTTTGGTTCCTTGTTGCTTTTCTTCTCCAACTTGGGTATGCGTGGTGAGGTGGTGGTATGCTGGGTGAACCCTGGGCCTGTTTGAGGAAAATTTAATTAATAGAAAGATCATCATTATATTACAGAGTCAAATGCAAAACTGGCATTTATTTTAAACAAAGTCAGGAAACTTCAAACTTCTGTGTGGGGTTCTCCACTTCAAGTCTGATTTTGCTCCTCTCTGCACAAAGAGTGAGGGGTTTGCACAACCCTACTAAGTTTCTTATCAGAGCTGAGACAGATCAATTTACTTGATAGTGAATCTTAACATCTTTGAAGCATGGATCTTATTGCATATGTAAAGTCAGGTTCATCTCTAATAACGGTGTTAGGTAGTAGCAGTTGTGTCGTCTTCAATATAGGAAGGGCAAAAGACTCGGGTCAATTTTAACTCTTTTTGGCTTATGAAAATGTCTGCATGTGCATATAGTCAACCCACAGTCATCTGGGGACTTGTCATTTGTGTGTGGATTATCTCAGCTTCTTATGTCCCAAATTTCCACTTACCTGCTTTTGGGTGTTTCTCCACTCATTAGGGTATTTGTGATGAGTTGGATCCCAAACACCACATCCTAGATCAGGCCCAAGGGAGATATGCAGAGCAGGCACTCTTGGCGAAGGCGTCCTACTCATGTCTACGAGGGTGCCTGGTGTGCAGCTCCCATTCCTGCTAAGTCTGCCGCACCAGGCATGGGTCACCGAAGTCCTGGCCGCAAAGTAGTCTAAGAGTCCCCTTAGTCCTTAGCCCTACACTCTGATCTTGGTCAATCAGGTTTTCCCTTTTGGGGTGAGAACAAGCTCAGGTTTTCAAGGAAGAGCAAGAGAAGAGGATATTTTTCTTCGATGCCAGAGGAGAATTGATCTAAGACACTCACCCTTGGCCAAGCCACAGACGTAGTGGTCCCAGGCTCATCTTGCCCCTCCATGGTGAGGGGCTGCTAAGCGAGAGAAGTATGACTAGCTGACACCCTGGAGAGCCCCTGACCCAGGCATCCACACCTCCTCACCCTTCTCTCTTCATGGGAGAGGCTTGGGGGCGGGAGGGGGAGAATTAGGCTAGCAAGGTAGGCCTGTGTCGGGTTTCTCCTGATGGTCAGGGTGTAGGACTCACATTTTGCACCCACCAAAGGAAGGCCATTGCTGACAGAGAAATAATATTACATGCATTCTGCTGTTTTCTTTTCTTTTCTTTTGTGGTTCTTTTTCAGGTTCTCAGGTGTGGTAAAAGGCTCTGTTGTGGTGGGGGATGAATTGGTGTCTCGCGGTTGCATAGGATTGCCTGCGCGCTCCCTGCCATGGAGCCTGGAACGGGTGTTTGCACAATCCTTGCGGAAAGGGTTTGTTCAGCAAATTGGCAGTGCGAACGAGACTGCAGGAGGGGCCGTTTATCTACCTGAGAACAAACCGTTTTCTAGCTCCTTAGCAGCACCACTTACACACAATTTTAATGTGCTAATGGCAAGTGATTATTATCTAGTTAGTGAATCTACTTGAAAGAAATAAAATAGCCTTTACTCTGCCCTAGTTGAGACATCCGCTCACTCAGACTTGCTGGGCTCTGAATTAGAGAGGTGCGATGGGAACGTCCTCTTGGATTTTTGGTGTTGAGTGTGCACATGAGCAGGGTGCCTTTTCTTCCGAAGAAAAATAAATGGCAGCATTCTGTTTTGGGGCCTGAAACCGTGTGACTGAAAACATAAAGGTGACAACTGTGATATGCTTTTTTAATGAGGGCAGAGATGTCAAGAGAAACCAGCCTTCCAGGAACAAAACAATACTCTGTCAGGTGCAGTGGACTTAAGACCTTTTCCTCTCTTGGAATAATGTCCTTAAAAATAACCAAATTTTCCATTCGATAGAAAAATGTTCATACCTTCCTTCCCATCAATATGAGTTGTTGTCATCGAGCATGGGGCACCAGCATGCCATATTGATTTTGGAAATTAAAATGGGCATGTTGAGGAACGTTTTCAAAGAATTATATGGGATTTTAGCCATCTGAATGGCTTTCTTTTTAGGGTCAGTGAGAGTATTCTTGCTAAAATGTAGCCCATTGCTTTAGAAATAGTTTCCTTAATGTCTTTCCTGTCGCCCCTGCTGGGTCTGTGCAGGAAATGTAAACCAACATACAATATGTGTGTTTATTTTCATGTCCCATTTTATGGGAAATTGGATGGGGTATTCCACTGAGGCTTCAGCTACGATCTGTTGACAGTATGGGGGAGCAGGGCAGACTATTGTTGAAAGAGTTTGCAAGGGAAGAGGGGGTTCTGTAACCTTTGAGAGCTGGGGGAAGAGCCAGGCCTGCCTGCTGGAGTTCCCTTACTCTGCGGAGAGGAGGGAGGTGTTCCATAATGATCCATTAAATGACATCCTCACCAGCCAGCCCTGGTTTCTAGCACAGTAGGTCTGTTGTGCCACACCTCATCTTGTGGGATGTTATGTCTGGTACTGTGTGGTCTTCCTGCCTCGGCTGGCCGCAGGAAACTCAGGATACCAAACACCCAATCTGAAGTCCATAAGGAGTCATTAACTGGGCAGGGGCCAGGAGGGCAGAATTACCCTGCGGACCCCTGCAGGACCGGAGAGGCTATAGATTGTCAAACCAGTCATATCCCGGCCAAGTGCAGGTGATGGTTAAACTGAACCTTTTCCTGGGATCCTACTGGAAAAGCAATTTAAAAAGTATTTGGGTAGCATGGGGCCTGAGCAGGGAGTGTGTGTCTGCATGTTTCCTGTAGAATGTTTGAAATCTCAGGGTTAGGCCCATCTGTAAGACAGCGGTAGGTGTCAGTGGGATTGGAAGTTTTTCCTGCAGAAGAAAGGAGTTAGTCTGTTTGCATTTTAAGCTCATAAACAGCTGCAGCCTGGATCATCATCGCAAGCACATTGGGGCCGGAGGAGCTGAGGGCTGCCGTTTGCCAGTGTGCTGTGGCGATTTCCAAGTTGTAGACGGAAATACTGTATAAACGTCCCATTTGATTAGGACCTTGTTTTGTGTTTCTAAACAAGGAAATTGAGGAGTGTCAAATTAATTTTGTAGTCCTGCTCACTTTTTGATTCCAGTTGGTCATCCCAGCCTAGATTCGTGCAAATACTGATTCTAGGAAATAGTCTAAGTACTAGACTTGGTAAATAAATGTGTTTATTTTACAAATGGATTCAAGCTGAAACACCCAGCACTTCTCCAGGGCATTTCTGTCCCTGCCTGTTCATTTTAGCAGCTTGACCAAACTAATTCCCTTCCCTTACCGTAATATTTAAATGGACTTCTGGCATCCGATGCATCGCCTGCTGCTCCAATTCCCTACGAAAGTCATTTACATAGATTTTTGACTATCTTGCATCTACTATGAAAGCCAATCAACTAAAAATCCTGGTCACTTCTCTCTAATTTTAGATGAGCCATGTGGAATTATTGGCTTTTGAGAAAATTCATCTTATCAGAGCTGAAAGTTTTGGATTTAATTTTTAACAAACTTTTGTTTTTCATTTTTCCCCAGCAAGAAAAATGAATAGAAAGACAAATAAGAAAAGCCCGCCATGAGAAATTAGCAAGCCGTCAATAGAGATATCGCTACTGACTGAAATGTCACGTTAGCTTTTCGAGGGAAGATTCCCACCTCCCCTTCTCCCAACTCCCAACCGGCCCGTGACCCTGTCGCCTCCGTGCCCAATATGAGAAAGGCAAAGAAGCTTGAAGGGTGTCTTGCCTTCCAGGAATCTGCGATCTGGGTGAGGAAACAAGCCCTACCCATGCAGAGGGTAGCCTGCGTGATTTGGGTTTTGCGCAGAGCACAGGATGAGGGGTGCAGAGGGGAGCGGGCAAAGAGATCCTTGTGCATTGGACAGGGACTGGGATGTGAGGGGGTTAAGCTGGCCTGAAGGAAGAGTGAGAGGGGGACGTGTGAAGAGCAACGGAGGAACTGCTGAAAACAGCACAGAGATGGCACATATAAGGGGAACAGCAGCCACAAACGTAAGAAGTGGAAAGCAACAGGTACAGCTGGAGGGCGGGCGCTTGGCCAGTCTGACCACGTCCCCTGGAATAGAGGGAAGAGAGTGCGGGGCTGAGGGGTGTCCAGCTAAGACATTCGGATTTTGTGTTGTAGCCAGTGGGAGGGGGTTGAGCCAGGACGTGGTGGAGGATACAGAAACCTAAGGCACGTGGGCCCCTGTTCTCAGCATTCTTGGGCCTTGAGTGGTGCTTATGTTAAATCATGACCTGAGTCTCGGGGATGAGATTGGCCTGTTTCCTGGAGGCCAAGGCATTTCTCTGGGCTAGGGGGTCACGGGGAGGTAGAGGATGCTGCAGGTGGGGTTTGGCTGGGAAGGTGTCTCAGAAGATGAGGATTTTGCAGGTGAAGGGAAGTAGCAAGCAGGAGAGTCACGGTATCTAGAACCATCTTCTACCACGGGAAGAAGATTATTAAAGGAGCACTAGGTCCTACCTTGGCAGTCAAGATGCATGAATAAAAATACATTGGTCGCCAAATTTACTTCCTGTTCCCTTTCTTCCTGTTCAAAATAGTAAGTGATGCTTTTATTTTTTTAAACAGATGTTTTCAATTTTTCAGCATGTCGTGGGGTTGCAGAGTATGTGTGGGGCAGCAGTTGGCGATAACATCTTTTATTTTTTATTTTCTGGCTGTGGGTTGAAGTTAAGAGTCAGGTTTTAGAAATGGGGAAGCGGTGGCTTGTGGTCCCACACCCTGACATCTGACACTCGATCTCAGGTAGCTGTCGTCCTTATGAGTCACACCTGCCAACCTACTGGCACATAGGTGGCATTTTTATATTATGTAAGTTATAACTGCTTGTGGTTAAAAATAAAACAAAACTGGAAGGTTTCCTTTTCTCCTAATTCCTCTCTCCAGAGGAAACCACGGTTAATAGTTTAGTTTATGTCCGTTCAGACTTTTTTCCTTTGCAGATAGTAACAGCGATAACAACTTTTATTGAAGGTGATCTGTGTGCCAGACACTATTTGAAGTGCTGTACATATGTGAACTCGTCTAGTCCCTACGTCAGTCCTGTGAAGCAGGTATTATTATTTTCCCCATTTGACAGATAAGGAGACTGAGATACTGAGAAGATAAGTAATTTTCTGGAGCTCACAAAAGTAGGAGGAGGTAAAGTGAAAATTTTTCACTTTAAATGAAAGTGTCCTATGTCTAATCAGTCAGAGCCTTGAGTCTGTCTTCTAATTACGACCTCGTGCTGCCTCCACGAATGTGTACGCTACATAGACAGATGATTATATATCCAGTTCTTAGAAAGATAAAATCGTATTGGACATGTTGTTCTGAGGTTTTGCTTTTTTGGTAAACGTTAATAATGTGGGCATTTTCCCATTTCAGTTATATGTAATCCACTTTTAGAAGTCTGCATAGAATCATACCAATGTACCATCATTTTTTAAAAAAATGACTCTCCTATTGCTGGCCATTTGGGCTTTCTCCAGATTTTTGCTATTACTGTTATAAACAGTATTACAGTGAACATCCTAACAACAATAGCAGCAGCAACAGCTACCATTAATGCTGAATAAATCTTACTGTGGGTGGGGTCCCATTCTAAACCCTTTCCATGTGTGAACTCATTTGAACATGCATCTTTCTATAAGTGAGCCAGTATTTTTACAGGTTAGATGCCTGGAAGTGGGGTTGGTAGGGTGGAGGCCAAGTGCATTTAAAATTTTGTTTGCAACTTTTCCTCCAAAAAAGGGCAAGTATTTATTGAGTGTCAACTCTACATGCAACACTCTGTTAGGCATTCTATGGAATGCACAGACACGTAAGATAGGGGCCCTCCCAGAGGTTTACAAGGATGGAGAGACAAGCTGCTACAAGTCAGCAGGTGATTAAAACAGTCATTCCACAGGGCAAGGCTGGTGGCATACGCTGGGAGCATTTCAGGTGTGCAGGGAGGTCTGTGATGGGCGGAAGGTATCAGAGAAGCTTCAGAGAGGAGGTGAGGCTGAATGAGGCTTGGAAGGATGGAAGGATTTGGAAGGGATAAGGTACGGGGGCAATTCTGGGGAAGCACCAAGAAGAACAAGGCTTGCGTGAGGGAGGTGGTGGAGTTTGAGGATGAGGCAGTGATCGGTGGGATTGTGGTCCTGCCTGAAACAAAGGGTACGTGTTGGGAAATGACCAATCAGGCTATCACCAAGACAAGAATAGAATAAGAGTAGAAATGGAAGCTCACCTGTCCTATGTCTAAATTATTTAACGTTACAAATAAAGCTAATCAATGCTAAACTGTGCTCTATTCTGCCTTGTAAGAATCTTTGACCTGAAACAAGTCCATGAACTACGGTACTGGAAGGTCGTGAATTATGTTTCCAGATGAGCACAAATAGAAAGAAAATAGGTCCTGTGATAATCAGGTATATTTGCCCTAGTCACTTGGAGTAGTCGTTCCCTTCTGTCAGCGCTGAAGCACGCTGGTGATGGCATAGCTGTTTTCAAGAGCAGGAAATGCCAGCCCAGAGAAGGTGAGCAGGGGCCCTGTTCACAGAGCTTGGCATCTCCAATCTCTGACCTGAAGTGGAGATGCTGAAGTGGAAGTAAGTATTCCTCTTCCTCCTCCCTCTTTACCCCACCCCCAACAACAAAGAAAGAAATGCAGGTGCTTGTCTGCCACTTTCTGTTCTGCAATGAGAATGGCCTGCTGTGTTTTTGTTTCACAGCACAATTAAAGTCTGATTTCAAAGTTGCAATAGGGAAATGAGGGTGACAGTAAGAAACCCAGAACTTGGATGCAAATGATTTGAGCCATTTTTAATTTGTTCAGCGTAATCAGGTAGGGGAAATTCTATATTTAAATATAACCAACCACTTTGAACCACGTGTGGAAGTAACTATGTAAAAAATGTTTGGTAACACATTGCTGAAGTTGTAAAATTTGTACCTCCCAAAACAAGGATATTCAAAAGTTAAGTTTCTCAGGGTGATGTTAACACGTCCGCATCACGTTGCACATGCCGTATGATTCTGCATCATAAATAATGGATTTACAAGCTTAACCACAACTCAGGAATATTACATGTGTGGAATGTGGTTGAGTTAATGTCACTGTGAGACCCTTAGCTATTGCCAAGGAGGTCTCAGCCTCTGCTGGGGCCCGGCAGGAGCAGGCTGGAGAAAGCCGCTGCGGCCCGGGCCTGCTACTTTGCCTAACGAACAAAAACACCATTTTGGCTGCAAGGATCTTGAGCTTCACAAGCCGCAAATCACGGGGAAAAAGAAATCAAGCATTAAGGTTTCCCCCAGATTGTTATTGACTAGAACAGTCTGGAAATTATGGGATCTTTCTAAATGTCACAGGGGCCTCTGTGAGGCATTAAGTTTCACGGCTGCTATGTCTCCACTTCTGATTTTACTTGCTCTGATACTCTCTCCACACCAGAACCGGTGTGAGAGATGCTGTCCTGAGCTTGTCCCAGGGCTGGAGGGAGTCCTGGGGGGAAGAGTTTGGTGGCAGGTGACACGTGTATACTGGGACATGAGTCTTACTCAGGTCCGTAAGGGCCCTGGGATAAATTATACGTGTCCTAACATATCCGCAGAGGAGGAGGTGAGTGAACAGGCTTCAGGGGTAGCCAAGGAGGGAAAATGCAAGGACACTGTGTGTGTGTGTGTGTGTGTGTGTGTGTGTGTGTGTGTGTGTTGCTGTGATGATGGGAGGGTGGGAGGGAGGATGCAGGGTGGGACCTACAGGTCTTGGCCCACGGCGCTCTGCCTGCCTGGTCCATGAGGCACAGTGGAGGCCACCAAAACGGGGCTCATAGCTGATCCCAGTTCCAAAGCCCTGTTGACAGTTCTGCCACCTTTTACTCCTCTCCCCACGGAACTGCCTGGGGTGTTGGCATGGGGCACACGGGTTGTCTGACAGGAGAAACGACATTTCGAGGATGATGTGGTTGGCTTTCCTTCTCTTCAGGAGGAGGAGCTGGAAGCTGTTACTGTGTACCTTTGTGTATTCTGCTGGGCCGGGGCTGTCGGGGACACAGTGGAAATAGAGCATCTCCTCTCGCAGGGCCCAGCTTTGGCCACGTGACCGCAGGCGTCTGTATGGTCTAACACGCAGCCCAAGACTCATCCTGGGTGCCCCGTTTCCTGCTGCCCCCTGAAGGAAATACTGCAAGCTGTTCAGAGGGGGGAAACCTTAGTGGGAGTGTTTGCAGTCAGGGAAGGCTTCATGAAAGAGGCAGCCCTGAGCTGCTTTTCAGAGGAGAGAGAGGATTTAGACAGGCAGAGAGAAGTGTGGATCACTCAGCAGAGGAAGCAAATTCTACAAGCCCTGATGATCCACCTCTAGCCCTGCAGGGAATGGGCTCCTAGCAATAGCTTTTTTGCTCTGAATTCAGGCCCAACTCCCAATTCTAGCCTGAACGCTGGCCAGCTGAAGACAAAGCTGTCACCTTGATCTCCCCCCTGCCTGTCCTGCTCAGAACAGTCACAAGAAGTTTGCACCCAACATTGAGCCTCCAGAGGCAGGCAGGCAGCCATTGTTGGCCACTGGTGCAGAGAACTGAATCGACCAACTGGGGTTCCTGGGCACTTCCCCAGAGACAATTTCCCACCCTGTGCCCCGTGAGGAGAGCCTTGGCTCGGCACCTGCCTCCCTGCGGACGTGTGGACAGGCCTCCGGAAGGCGGGAGGGAGCCCTGGCTGGCTTTTCTGAGACGTGTTGAGTGGCTTGTCATTGAAGACTGTTCCCCCCTCCTCAGGCAGCTGTGTGCCCCGAGCGAGTGACTTCCTCTCTCTGGATTCAGTTTCTGAATCTGTAGAGAGAGAGGGTGGACCAGATGGCCTTGGAGGTCCTGTCCAGGTCAAATCTCTCCTGTCAATAAAGGCAGGTAGAGGCAGGTGGGAGGGCAGTGGAGCGTAGAGGAATTGGGAGGAATTCCCCAGCAGAGGCTCTCGAGAACCTCACAGTTCCCCATTCTGGTGACACCTGCTTAGAGGGTGTGGGTGAGAATGGCACTGACCCTAAAGGCTGCATGGACGGGTAGCCCGGCCTCTCCAGATGTGTCCTTAGGCTTCTTGGGGTCTGTATCATGGAGTGCTTACTCAGGCCTCTCCTGAGTTACCAGGAAAGGTTGAGTCTTGCTTTGGGTAGACAGCTGCCTCTGGGTCCCAGACCTGTGGCCCCAGGGTTGGGAACTGTTGCCCCAAGATGTTCCCACACTGTCTTGTGACGGCAGCAAGGACCGTGCCACTGGGGCCCGGATCAGCAGGCCAACAGACCTGGGTCCGGGAGAGGTGCAGGTGCCTCCGCAGAGTCCCGGGTGCAAACCCACCCTCACCCCTGCAGCACAGGACATCTGCATAGCTGAGGTTGGAAGGGCCTGACCCAGGGCTGCGCTGTTGCTGGCAGGTCCCTCGAAGATCACTTGGGCCATCTCCTCATTTTGCAGATGAGAAGAACGAGGCCCGGAGAGGACGGATGACTTGTTCAGGGTTGCACAACCAGTTGGGGCACAGCTGCAGGAACTCCAAGTCTCCTAACTCCCCATACACGGTGCCTTCTCTTCCAGCAAGCTGAAAGGCTGAGTGGTGGTACGCTTGGCGTACCAGAGATGGAAGCTTGCACCGATGCTCCTGGTGCTCAGGTCGTTCTCTAAAAACGTGTAGGAGGAAGTGAGAGTGTTGGAGCTGTAGGTGGGGTGTGTGACCTCTGGCAGGGCCAGAGAAAGTTGCGGCAGGGCAGCCATCTGCGAAGCACTTATTTAGGCATTTTGATGTGCCTAGCCTTGAGCTGGGCACAGTAGGGCAGAAAGGAGCCTTGAAGGACACTCCCCACATAGCCATTTCACTGCAGCTGGTGAGCAAAATTTAACTCACAAATCAATTGCAAAAACAACCTAATGCAAGCCACTGTTTGTGTAATAAAATGTAACAACATATATTTATATTTGCATAAAGAAAATCTGGAGGGATATAAAAAGCTAATAAAAGTGTTAACTAAACAGTCATGTGATGGAGGGGGGGCGAGATGTTGGTCTTTTGTGCCTTTGGATTACAAAATTATTTTGAACTATGAATATATTATCTTCGCAAAACATTAAATATAAATAATAACAACAACAAAAAACCCAGACAATTAAATGCTGAACTGGGTGACCAGTGGCCAAAAGAATTCAGAAAAAGCAGAGTTCAGAAGCTCTCCTAGAGCAGGGGTGGGGAACCTGTGGCCTTAAGGCTGCGTGTTGCCTTCTAGCTCCTTAACTGTGGCCTTTTAACTGAACTCAAATTTTACAGAACTTTTATTTGTATTAATATATTTTTGTTCATCTTTTATATTTTTATTTTATTTTTAAAACGAACCTATTTAAAATACCAAAGAATAAAATAATTTTCAATGAAATAATCTTCTCAGATTGACCAGGTCAATTAGAATATTAGTCAGCCAATATGGCTAAATTGACGGCTGGTATGCTCATGATTTAGTTCTAACTTCCCCCACCTGACTGGTGCCACTATGGCATGAGGCTGGTTGGCAAGAGTTTATGGGGGCCAAGAAGACCAGTCTGTTACTAGCTTTCGACAACCACGCACTGTGTTTCTGTATGAAGTGGACTTTGAATAGTTAGTTGCACAGCTTGACAGTATTTTTTTAATTCTATCTGCTTAACAGCCCATCATGTCAAAGAAGACCAAGAGAATGCTGAAAGAAGAAAACAGATATTTTAATGAGGATTGGGAATTGCAATTTTCCTTGTTTCTGCTAAAGAGAAGATGATTTGCTTGCTTTGTCATACTGCAATGTCAACATTAAGGAAATTCAATGCTCATCAGCATTATAACACTCATAAGGACCACAAATTTTTTTT
>RJWJ010005877.1:23733-65777 GCA_004363605.1 Indri indri
TCTCTTGCCTGGGGCGAGTGCCGTGGCGTCAGCCTAGCTCACAGCAACCTCAAACTCCTGGGCTCGAGCAATCCTACTGTCTCAGCCTCCCAAGTAGCTGGGACTACAGGCATGCGCCACCATGCCCGGCTAATTTTTTCTATATATATTTTTAGCTGTCCAATTAATTTCTTTCTATTTTTGGTAGAGACGGGGTCTCACTCTTGCTCAAGCTGGTCTCGAACTCCTGAGCTCAGGACGATCCGCCCGCCTCGGCCTCCCAGAGTGCTAGGATTACAGGCGTGAGCCACTGCTCCTGGCCGGACCACAAATATTTTAAATTAGAGGGAGAGGTGCAAAAGGTTGTATTGCAGAAATTAAAAGATGAAAAGCAAAAGCAAAGACAATTCTTTCAAGCAGCAATAAGACATGGAAATAATGCCACCGAAGCAACTTACTAAGTCGCTTATATACTTAGGAAAAAAGGGAAGCCATTCAGTGATGTAGAAACTGTGAAAGAATGCATTGTTGACTAACATTTAATACCTCTTGTATTAACCTGGATGGAGCTGGAGCCCATTCTTCTAAGTGAAGTATCACAGGCATGGAAAAACAAACACCACATGTACTCACCATTAAATAGATGCTAATGGATCAACACTTATGTGCACATATGGAAGTAACATTCATCGGGGATTGGGAAGGTGGAAGGGGGGAGGAAGAGATGGGTGAATTCACACTTAACGGGTGTGGTGCATGCTGTCTGGGGGATGGGCATGCTTGTAGCTTGGACTTGGGCAGCGCAAAGGCAATTTATGTGAGCAAAGTGTTCGTACCCCCATAATACTCTGAAATTAAAAAAAAAGAAAGAAAGCATTGTTGAAGTTGTAGGATGCTTAGAACCTGATAACGTTTCAAAGTACAAACAACTGCCTTTTTCAAGGAGAACCACAACTCATTGGCAGCATTAATTAGCCTTCAACTTAAAAGAACAAATTCATGCAATACTTTAGAAGGAAAATATATATTATTCAATTGCTTTGGATGAATCAACTGATTCTACTGACTTGACGCAGGTTTTATACTTCATTTTGGTTATAACAGAAGATTTTCTTTGCTACAAAGAGTTACTCACTCTTGCAAACAGAACACGCGGAATAGATATTTCCAGCAACTTTCAAGATAAATGCCGTGAAGTTGTACTGAACTCGGTAAATTTAGTGAGGGTATGTACGGACGGTGCACATTCCATGACAGGAAAACATGAAGGGTTTATTGCACAGATAAAAAAAGTATTAACAGATTCAGATGCTCTCATTTCTTTTCCTTGTATCTTGCATCAGCAAAATCTTGTGCTGAAGTTACTATTTTAAGTGACAGTTTGCAACAAGTTATAAGTACTGTTAACTGTATTCATGCAAATACAACATAGTATCATCAGTTTCGTAACATGCTAAAGTTGAAGGATGAGGTATTCAGGGTGGATTTGCCATCTCATTCTAAAGTGCAATGGCTATGGCAGGGACAGGTGTTAGCCAGAATATTATCTCTGTGAGAACAGTTAAATTTTATGAAGAACAGAATCAGCAATGTGAATTATTGAAAGCAGATTTCTATAGGAATGTAGCATTTCTGTGTGATATCATGTCAAATGAAAACAACTTGAATATCTCTTTGCAAGGTAAAATAAATCTATATATGACATGTGGCCAAAAATCCAGGCATTTCAAAAAAAGCTGTATTTTTTCAAAACATTTCTTCTTCAAAAGGAAATTTGGGGTGAACATTTTCCCCAGTTAGAAAAGGTCACTGATGAGCAGGATGATCTATGTGAATAATTTGAAGAATACACAGCTCTTATAGACCTATTAATTGGAGAATACAATGAAAGGTTCACCAACTTTGAGAATCATGACATCACACTCAAATTAGCATTTCAGCCTCACCTAGTTGGTATCACCAAGGCACCTAAAGAACTATAGATGGAATTGAGCTCTCAGTAGATGACATTTTAAAGTCATTGTTTGATGCTAAGAATCAGCTGAAATACACAAAAATGCAGTAGAAGACCCACGCCCTCAGTAACATGCCCAAAAAATGCTTTCTTGCTTTTGGACCACTTATTGCTGTGAATGCACATTCTCCTACTCAGCCCAAATAAAGACACTCTTAAGGTCACAAATGACTGATACCTTTCTAAAGGATCAACTTAAACCATGGACCTCCATGCTGCAACCAAATATTCGAATGCTTTCCAACAAAAAGCAGACACAGCAAAGTCATTAAAAGGTTAGTTAACTTTAAAATTAACAAATAGTTTTCATTTTTTCAAATTGTTAAGTACACAATAGTTAGATTTTTATAAAATAATGTACATTTTTAAGTACATCTAATTGAAGTTTCTTGAATGTGGCTTTATTTGATTACAGCAGAATTAATGTGGCCTTCCAACATGAAAAGCTTCCCCACCCCTGGGCTAGGAGGACGTCTTAATTGTCCTAAGGCGAGATTCCAAAAGCCTGACTTAGGTGGCAGTGAGAGTGGAAAGAGGCAGACACGCAGGAAAGACTCATTCCTCTCCATCCATAAAGTCCTCTTCTCTTGGATTTGCAAAAATAAACTTTTGACTCATTTTGCCAATCTGAGGGAAGAGACTATGCTTTGCTGAGCACGCCAAGATCTCTGTTTACCAGATACTTTCCTGGGTCGTTTCTCCACTTTCTGTGCCACTGGCAGGGAGTGGCAGCTGTGGTCACCCTGGCCCTGCTGTTCTTTGGCATGTTGTTGTAGTTTGGATTGTGTTGACAGTGAGATAAACATTTCCATTCTTGGGAATCTCCTGCTGGGCTGGAGGGGAAGGTGCTTAATGGTGGTGAAGCTGCTGATACAGCTGGACTCAACGTTCTCATTTGACATGTAAAGAAATGGAGGTCAGGAGAATTAAAGAACATGTTCAAATCAGGGAGAGAAGTGGGGACACAGGAGCAGAACCTAGTGTTTAAGTCCTGGACTACTTTTTTTTTTAAGTATACTTGCAGTTTTTGTTGAACAATGTTAATATTTACTGAGCACATACTATGTGTCATGCACTGTGTTAACACCTTCATTGGTATCATTTAATCCTCTCAATGACTCTGCAAGACAGGAACATCACTATCTCTATTTCTTCACATAAGAAACTGAAGGTCAGAGAGATTAATTTTCCCAAGGTCACACAACTAGGACCTAGGATGATGAAGAGTCAGAATTTGACCCAGATCTCTCTGACATCAAGTATCTGTCCAAGCATAAGGAACCCCTTCCCAATTTATTAAAAATAACTATGACACTCTCAACAGAAGTCCTACTTTTAACATCTACTATTTGAGTAGATGTATAACAAACTCTAACACTTTTAAGTGAACTTGTATTATAGTAATCAGCATCTACAAACACTGGAAAACATAACCCCTCTGGTTATATCAGAAACCTGCAAGCCTCTGGCTGTGGATCAAGGCAACATTTGACTGGCTCATTACTTCCACCTGCACAACTCATGACCTCAGCCCCTCTGTGATGTTCCCTACTCACACTAGTACTAGTACTGGGACATCCTGGGGCATCGCATGTGAACAAGCTTGTACTTGCTGCGGGGCCCCAGGTACTTGTATGTCTTGCTGTTGTCCCTGTGCCACTGCTCTGCTCAGCTCCTTATGCTGCTGTGCTAGAAGTGGGTGGTGGTCTGTGGGCAAGTGGGGGTCAGGGAGAGATGGGAGGGGAGGCCTTAGTCTTCTTTGTTAGAGGGGGTTCCACAAGGGCTTCTTGAGCCCCCATGTGTTCCCAAGCTTAGAGAAACAGCTCTTTGTAATTTTTAATTGAGTATAATTTATATTCAATAAAATGTGCAGATATTTAGTGTTTGGTTCAAGGCTTTTTGACAGTTGTATATGCATATGTGATCAAAAAAGATACAGAACATCCTAGAAATTTCTTATATCCCTTTAAAGTCAATTCCCTTGTCCCCCAGAGGCAATCACTTTCTAATCTTTATCATGTTAGATTTGTTTTTTTTTGAAACTTCATCGACATGAAGTTATACCATATGTACAGTTTTGTATCTGGCTTCTTTCACTTAAAAGAATGTTTTCAAGATTCATCTAAGTTGTTATGTGTATCAATAGTTCATTCCTTATACATACTGTTAAATCGTATTCCATGGCATGGATGTACCACGATTAGTTTTTCTATTTTCCTATATTTGGATATTTAGGTAGTTCCCACTTTTTGAGTATTTTGAATAAAGATGCTATTAACATTCTCATAAAAGCCTCTTTGTGGAAACATGTTTTTGTTTCTCTTTTGCAAATTCCTAACAGTGAAATTGCTGGGTCGTAGGATAGACGTCCATTTGACTTCATAAGAAACAGCCAAACAGTTCTCCAAAGTGGTTGTACCATTCTATATGTGCATCAAGCAAGATATGAGAGTTTTATTAGTACTTCATACTGTCTTCAACATTTGGCATTGTCAGTGATTTTCAATTTAATCATGATAGTAGGTATGAAATTAAGATTTTAATTTGCACTTTCATGACAATGTTGAACACCTTTTCATGTTTCACTGGTCATTTGTTTATCTTATTTTGCGAGATGTCTTTTTAACTCTTTTGCCTATTTTTATACATCAATTTTTTTTATTTATAGGCCTTCTTTATATATGGTGGATACATGTTCTTTGTCAGATATTTGTATTGCAAATATTTTTTCCCAGTCTGTGGATTGCCAATTCAATTTCTTAAAATATCTTTTGATGCATAGAATTGTTTTTATTTTGACAATGCTCCAGTTACTATGGTTGCATAACAAACTATCCCAAAATTATTTTGGCTTTAAATAATGACAATATTTATTTTGTTGATAAGTCTATAATTTTGGCAGGGCTCAGTAGGGGTAGCTTGTTTCTGTTGCCTTTGGTGTTATCTGGGATGGCTTAAAGGCTGGGGACTGAATTCAACTGAAGACACATGTCTGGCAGTTGATTCTGTCAGCTTAGACCTTAGATGGGACATCGGCAGGAATATCTACTATGGCCTCTCCATGTGGCTAGGTTACAAGGGTGAGAACATCGAGAGAGAGAGAGAGAGAGAGAGAGAGAGAGAGAGAGCGCTCATTTGAACCATATTCTCTTGGCTCAGGGCTGACAGGCTTGCAGGGCACCTGTTCTCCTTTCCTGGGAACTCTCCTGCTTAGTTAGAAGAAGGGGAGATTCCTAGATGGTGCTTTTGTGTCCTACTCTGTAATGCTGGCCTGGGGGGAGGGGTGCGCACACTGAGAGCCTGCAGTGTAGCTGTTCTGTCCCATCCCATTCCCCTGTGATTGCCACAGTTTAAGCTGGTGCTGGACGATCTTCATGTGGGGTGGTGGGTTATTCCCCAGATCATTGTGGGAAGTTGGAGTTGAGGGCTGGGTGAGACTTTCTCCTTGGAGGCTTGTGTTGTGGGGGATTATTTTCCCCAAGGTCTCCCCCGTGGAGGTGACAGTAGCAGCTAGAGGCTATCTAGGCTGTGGTCATGGGTGATCAGTCTGTGGGAGGTTGCTTCAACCAGGTCCAGCTGCAATGGTGGGTGGAGCCTGGGGGGGGGCGGTCCCTGGCAAAGTGTTGGTCTTTAGGGCAGTTCCACTGGGCCAGCAGCAGGGATGAAGACTCAGGGATGGGGTCTTGGGGTCCAGGTGTAATGCCGGAATCTTGGGGGTGGTGTCACAGCCGGGTGGGAGCCCTGGAGCCACAGGGGTAGAGCCTCAGGCCCAGGTGCAGTAAGAGCCTCAAAGATGGAACTAGGGGCTGTGGAGGTGGAGTTGGGGGGATGTTCCACCAGCGTGGGGACTGTGGATGCCAAGTCGAACAGACAGGGTCGGTTCCAGTGGTCTACGGGCTGTGGAGGCCGGCTGGGCCGCCAGCGACTGGGGTTCTCCCCCCAACCTAGGTCCCGCTGGGGCAGTCACCCAGGGCTTCCCAGGTGGTGCCTGTGGTACCTCAGGGGGCTCCTCTGTTCAGATCCTGCGCTGGCGGGGAGGGGTACTTGGCTCCCAGTTACGGGGAGCGTCAGCTCTGCCCACTCTCTGCCCTGCCCAGTGGGGCGATGGGAAGGCCACTGATACAAAGCTGAGTCCGGAGCAGACCTGTCGCTGTGCACCTGAGAGCTCAGGATGGTGTCAGCTGCAGAAACTCAGGATTGGCAGCCACCAGATCCTTGTTGCTCCTGCTGTCTGGTGCAATGTCTCTGCACAGACTCTGAGCAGCTCCCCGATCAGTACAGAGGTTTGTGGTGGTGGAGGGAGCCCGCTCACAACATGGGCCTCTGTGCCTGTGGGGTGAGCATGGAGCCTCAGGGCTCTGTCCTCCTGCCCTTCCCGCGTGTGGACGCCTCCCCGCAGATCCCTTCCGTCTTGCTGGATGAATTGCCCCTCACCTCCTCCTTCACTCTGAGTGTCCCGTGTTGCTTCTTCGGGGTTTTACCGTGTTCTTTCCGAGAAGAGCGGTAGGTAGGTAGACATCCACCTGCAACTTTCGAGAGAGTGGCGCCTGTGGGGGTTGCTTTTAGTCCACCTTTCTTCCTGATTATGCAATTTTTTCTCTCTTAATTACATTGAATAATTTTCATGTATTAAACCAATCTTGCATTCCTGAAATACTGCATATACTTTACTTAGCAATAATCTATTATCTTTTATATATATTGCTAAATTTGTTTTGCAAATATTTGGTTAAAGATTTTTGCATCTATGTTTATACGGGATATTTGTAATTTTTTTTTCTTATAATGCCTTTGTCAGGTTTTGGTATCAGAGTTAAGTGAGTCTCATACAACTGAGGAATTGTTCCTTCCTCTAACTTTTGAAAGTGCTTGTGTAAGATTGATACTAATTCTTCTTAAAATGTTTATATAATTCATTGGTGAAGACATTTGGGTCCGGAGATTTCTTTGTTGGTAAATATTTTATTATAAATTTAATTTTTTTTTTTTTTTTGAGACAAGAGTCTTGCTGCGTTGCCCAGGCTAGAGTCCCATGGCATCAGCCTATTTCACAGTAACCTCAAACTCCTGGGCTCAAGATGTATACCTGCCTCAGCCTCCAGGTAGCTGGGACTACAGGCACATGCCGCCATGCCCAGCTAATTTTTTCTATTTTTAGTAGAGACGGGGTCTTGCTCTTGCTCAGGCTGGTCTTGAACTCCTGACCTCAAGTGATCCTCCCACCTTGGCCTCCCAGAGTGCTAGGATTCCAGGAGTGAGCCACCATGTCTGGCCAAATTTAATTTCTCAACAGACTTTGGATCATTTAGGTTTTCTATTTCTTCTTACTTCAGTTCTGGTAAGTTTTATTTCTCAGGGAATTTTTCCTTTTTTAAATAAGTCGATATTTTGGCATCCATTTGTTTATAACATCCCCTTATTGTTCTTTTAATATCTTTATGATTTGCAGGGATATTTCCTATTTCACTCTTATTTTTGGTAATTTGTGGTTTTTTTCCCTTAATCAGTTTTGCTAAGGATTTATCAGTTTTATTAATTTTTTAAAATATCCAGTTTTTGACTTTTTTTGATTTTTTGCTTGTCCATTTTCTGTTTTATTTATTTCTGCTATTAAATATTCTTATTTGCTTTCTTCTACTTAATGTTGGTTTGAATTTGTTCTTTTTTTTCTTGCCTTTTAAGGTGGAAATATAGGTCTTTAATTTAGCTCTTTTTTTCTAATATGGACATTTAAAACTCGAAATTTTCCACTAAGCTCAGCTTTATCTGCATCCTACGAATTTTGCTATGTTATGCTTTTATTTATTCTTTAAGTAGAGATATTTTCTAATTTCTCTTTTGATTTCTTCTTTTACTTAAAGTTTATATAGAAGTGGGTATTTCGATTTCAAAATATTTTTAGATTTTCTGGGTATCTTATTGTAATTGATATCTAATTTTGTTCTACTGCGGTCAGAGAATATTATTTTGATCCTTTGATAAGAATTTGAGCCTTTGATATTCTTTTCATATTTGTTTTATGCCCCAGCGGGTTTATAGAGAATGTTTTAGGTGCAATTAAAATTAATGAATATTTGCAGGTTGTGAGTGTAGTGTTTTATAAATGTCAATTATGCCAAATTGGTTAAAAGTGGTGTTCAACCTTTTAATATCCTTACTGACTTTTTGGGTCTATTTGTTATATCAATTGCTGAGAGAGTGGTGTTAAAATCTCCAACTATGGGTGTGAAATTCTCTTATTTTTCTCTTTAGTCCTGTCAATTTTTGCTTTGTGAAACCTTGTTATGAGTGTATACACATTTAGGATTGTTAGGTCTTCCTAATGAGTTAACCCTTTTAAAATGATGAAATACCTTATCTTTGGTAACATTTTTTATCTTAAAGTCCACTTTGTCTGATTTTAACATAGCCACCAGCTTTCTTTGTTTACTGTTTGTATAGAATACCTTTTTCTAAAAATCTTTTCCTTTTGATTATCTGTGTCTTTATACTTAACATACGTTTCTTTTAAATAGTATACAGATAAGTCTTGCTTTTTTATTCAGTCTGACAATTTCTGACTTACAGTGGGTGTGTTTAATCTATTTACATTGAATGTAATTGCATCTATGGTTAGGTTTAAGTTTACCATTTTGGTGTTTGTTGTATCTATTTTTTGTACCTTGCTTTCTTTTTTCCCCTGTATTCTTTTGGGGTGAATAAAGTATTTTTTAATTATTTTATTTTGTCTTTTCTGTTGACTTTGTAGCTACACTTTTTGTGTTATTTTTGCAGTTTGCTCTTTAGAAATTAAATTATGTGTTTTAAATGATCACAGTCTACCTTCAAATACATTCTTACTATTCTGTGAACAATGTGAGAAACAGCATTATAATTCCACTTACCTTCCTCTTGCCTCTTATGCTATTGTTTTCCATATTTTTCTTCTATTTATCCTATAAAACCCATAATATATTATTATTATTTTTGCTTTTAACAGCAGATATTTACAGAAGTTAAAAATACACATACGTGTGTGTATGGGACGTGTCCAGGTATGGTTTTCCTTCTATTTAGCTACTTGGGTTCACTGAGCTTCTTGGATCTATGGGTTGATTTTGGAAAATACTTGGCTATTATCTCAAAACAAAAAAGAAAAAGAAAAAATATATTTTCCCTGTAAACACTCTGTTTTCTTTCTTAGATTCAGGTTCATTTTGCCACTGGCTTCAAAAAATTTGCGGAAAGAATCAAGGCTTTCCCTTCAGCAGAGATTGGGATCTGAACACTGGTGAGATTCCAGAAAATTCTTTATGCTGTACAACTTGGCTGCCAGTACCCCCTGCCCCTTGCACCCCCTCCTCACTGGCCTATTCTCTTTGCTCGCCAGTCTTGCCCCCAGGTTTCTGCACCTTGAGAATTCTGTATCCACCCCGAGGTCCAGCCTGCCTCTTTTGTGGGACGGTGGCGGTGCACGTGGTGGAGTCCAAGGTTGCCTCGGAGAGATGTCCCGCCCCACCCCAGCTTCAGCCTTGTTCTTGGGGAAGGCACCGACATCTTAGTGTGATCTATCTCCCGCCTCTTATCCACCCTGCCCTCAGCACACTACCCCTGTGCACTAGATAAGAACAGTGGGAGAGGGCTGGTGGGTGGTGTAGACACTCTTCCTGGGGCTCCTCAGGGTCCTAGTCTGTCGCCAACCCACTCACCACTGTGAGTTTGTTACTAGTTCGGTAGGTTTCTCCTTACCCCCATCCATGGCAGATTCATCTTTCTCTAGTCCTTCTCAGTGATGAACGCATTGTGGCTCTCTTCTTGCGAGCAAGGGATCATGACTTCTGAAATTTAGTTTATTTTGTTTCTTTGTATCCTCAGCTCTCTGATGGGTTTTAAACAATTGTGATATTTCAGCGTAACTGGCTCGTTCCCATTGTTAGGGTGGGAGCAACAGTCTGTTGTGATTTTTGGCATCCTAGCTGGAAGTGGAGCTCAGTTCTTTCTATAAGTTACTTGCTATCTCTGGTACCTAGACACCTATCCATGCAGCTGGGATAGGGACAGATTCGAGTGATTCCAACTCAAACTCCCTATTCCCTTCCTGTGCAGAAGGCCTCCTATTGGGTAAACTCATAACTTCTGACTCCTTCTCTCACAAGGAGTTGGCCCCCCAAGAGGCTCTTCAGAACCCGTGAATGGATTTCTGCAGGGGCCACCCCATCAGTGTCACACAGACGTCCCCATCTCATTATTCAAGGCATGGCCAGCTCCCTCACCGCTCAGTTACCTGATGCATCATGTGTTACAGTGGGAATTCCTGAGTGAGGGGTGGCCCCTTACAAACATTTTCAGGCCAGTGATGTCAAGGCCTACAGAAATGGGAGAGCCCCCAGGGTAGGTGTGGGGGTAGGAAACACCCACCTGGGATTTGAACTCACCTCTGCCTCACTTCAAAAGCTAGCCTTTTTTTTTTTTTTCTATTGCCAACAAGGAGGTAGCACAGCTGAAGACGGGAGCAGGTGGACCACTGCTTTCCAGGCTGGCCCTGGCTGACCCTGTGGGTGTTGGCCATGAGGGCAGAACAACAGTGGACTCCCTGGCTTCTGAGACCTCCCATCAAACTATACATTCGCTGGTAACCTTGGCAGTTCATTTAATTCTTTTCTGACCATCAGTAGTTTTCTGAAAATCTGAGTTGGCCTGAATCCTTTGTAGGAAAGGATCTCCTGTGGGAAATCGGGAGCAGCTCCTCCAAGGGCGTCTCTCCCGATACCTGGACTTACAGACAGAAAGGGACAGAGGAGAGCAGCCCCCATACCCACCCAGCCCCTGCCCATCCCAATCTGCACAAGCCTTCTCTCCACGCCAGAGGCTACCACACACTCGGCCTCTTCTCCCTGCCACAGTGGCTCACGCAGGAAAAGCCAAAGTGTAATTAGTTAATAGCAGAGCTCCTCTGTTAATGGAAAGGGCATTTCAAACTTACTTATGCAAACTGATAGTGTGGGATTTGTCAGAAAGCATCAACAGGATGCAACAGCAAGGACTCACAGGTCACTTGTCAAGTGGGGACAAAGCTTGTCTCGTTTAAGCTTTGAGACCCACAGTGGCTCTCTGGATGACTGGCCAGCTGGGACACAAGAGTACTGGGGGAAGAAGCTGGGGACCCTCGGTGGGGTATCTTCCCTCTAATAACAGCTATGTGTCAAGACTGCTGCGGACCCAGCAGGCATATCTCAGCTTTCCCTCACCACAACCTAAGGAGGTAGACACTGCTACTGTCCCCATTTTATAGCTGAGGAAACTGAGACTCAGAGAGGTAAGTAACTTGACTAAGGTCAAACAATCAGTCAGTGGTGAGCCTGGGATATGAACCCAAGACTGCCTGGGTCCCAGGTCTGCATGGTTATCCTGTTTGCCTGCTACCTTTCTGCTCAGCAGTTAGGGCACTCTATCACCTGAGCTGCTAATGGAAGGTGCCATCTGCATCCTCTGAAGGCTGGTTGTCACCACACCTCTTCCCTTCTCTTCCTGGGCTCACAGCCACGCTACATTTTCCAGACTCCCTTGTTGGATGTAGCCATGTGACTGAGTGCTGGCCAATGTCACATGAAAAGAAGTGTCTTCCCCCCACTCCCTGTCAAAATATGGTCCTCGGGCTCATTCCACGGCTGGAATGGAAGTGATCCCAGGACAACTTTGTGTTGAACATGGTTGACCCATAAATTAGAAGGAGGCTGGGTCCCTGATTTTCCATTTGGAGGATAATATTCCTACCAAGCTCACCTGTATGATACTTTTTTATTGGGTTAACCCCCTTAGATATGAAGCGTTACCCGCCAGGAAGGAGTTTGAAGGACACTGGGAACTAGGGCTGTGGGCCTTGCTACTCCCCCCCAGCCAACCTGCTACTCTGCCCAGCCAACCAGGGTGCTGGGGTGAGCAAGCTTGTTCTTTGTTGTTGCACAGATTCAGGTTTGGGTGCAAGGCCTCACTCGGGGTAGCTGGGAGACCTTGAACAATTTAATTTTTCTAAGCATCATTATTTTTCTGAAAATTATAATGATATTTACATCATTCTGTGTGAACTTAATTCACTCAGCAGATTTTGTGGAGCACTTACTGCATGCTGAGGATTGTTCTGGGTGCCGTAGAAAAGGGAGCCATAAAATCTCTGCCTGTTTAGAACTCACATTCTGGAAGTGGGAGCTGGAAGGTAAATTAATAAATAAACATGACGTGTGGTGATCAGTGACATGGGAACTAATAAAGCAGGGGGAAGGGGGGAGAGTGAGAATACCAGGAGTGAGGGTGGGGCCGCCTGGTCTGGGACGACATCTCTAGTTCAGGACATTTGAGCAAGTCCTGATGGGGAGGGAGTGGGCCGTGCAAGTGTGTGGGGAAAGGGTGCCCCAGGCAGAGGAACTGGCCAGGGCACAGGCCAGAGGCCAGAGAGTGCATGGCCAGTTGGAGGAGCAGTGACATGGCTCTCATGGCTGGAGTGGTGAGGACCAGGGTAAGTGTGACAATGTTGGAAAGAGCATCCGGCACTCTACCTGCAGGTATGTAGGTGTTCTGTAAATGTTAGTCCCCTGCCTTACCGCATGATGGCTTTGTAGCCCCTTGGGGGAAATCCTCATGGCTAAGCACAAACAAATAAATAAATGAAAATTGAAGCAAATCAAACACAAATTTTCTTTATTGACTGGCCGCTGCCTGAAATTTCTCTAAGAGGCATCATTCTTTTAGTGTAAGGCTTTGATTCCTATATCATGCAAATACTTCTGGCAAAGGGTAATATTCTAAGCCATTTTAGTCATGAAACTTTAAAGGGATTGATTGCAAATTTGACTGAGGTTACTGGGGGAGAAGGGTCTGGGAGATCTGGTACCTGGAGAGGGGTGAAGTAAAGATTGAGCGAGGCCCAGGGAAAGGAGGGCAAAGGGGGAGAGTGGAAGCTCCCACCTGTCCAGAGGTCATGTTTTGAGGCTGTTGTGTGTTGGAGCTTTAGGTGGGTGTTGGAGGCACTTACATCTGCAGACCTCACTGATTCTAAAAAGGGACTGCTCATAACTTACAAGTTTGCTTTGCTCTGAATGAATGAGCTCTCCATAACCCCAGGAAGGCATGGCCCTTGCCCTCCCACCTGGTCCGAAAGCCCAGGAGAAGAGAGAACCCCACAGGGCACAGACCAATGCCAAAGGTCTGGGCATCTCCAGGCTCCTGTCCCCTCAGCTCCCAAAATGCCCATTGTCAGTATGCTTGGTTATGGACAATAGAAACAACTGTTTCAAGAATAAAATGGATTTATTAAATATTTGGGATCATTTGGAGTTGGGGGGACAGGGAAAGCAAGTTCAAGGTAAAGGAAAAATACCCCAACCACACTGTAGAATTGGTCTGAAGATGAAGCCACCATTGCAGCTACAGAGAACTCTATGGTAGGAACTTGTCTCTAGAACACGCCCAGCTATTTACCAAGTCCCGAAGTCCCGTGTCAGCGAATGGGATTCCCTGGGCAGAGCCTGGTTCCTTACGTTGCTCACTTCCTTGTTTCTAAAACAGAATCTTATGTGGGTGTGTATGAAGCCAGAGCTTGTCACAGGCCTGCATTCTAACTGCAAGAGAGGTTGAGAGTTTGAGTTGTAGCTACATTGGGGAGGTTGGACAGATATCACGGGAATTTCCTCCAATATAGAAAGGATTGGCAAAGTTAGGGCCAGTGTTCCCCACGGGCGATGTCTACAGAAGGCTTTATGAAAATTCAAAGTCTTGCTTGGAACGAAAGGCCTAGACTACCTTAGCAGGATCCTGGAAAGATTTATGCCCAGGGGGTGGCCTTTGCCATGAAGTGATTACCAACAATGGCAGCATCAACCGAAGCTTCAAGGAGAGGTGCTGGGTGTGGCCCAATTCCCAGGGAACTTGCCCAAGGCAGGCTACGTCTGCTTGGTGTTTCGGACAGTACCACACCCTGCAAAGGGAACAGGGCTTTCATGGGAAATGATGGAGAATGCAAAAAAAGAAAAAAAAATCATCTGAGTTTGGTTTGCATGGGGATGTAATTACTGAGTTTTCCTGATGCTTGCATAAACTCACAGCTTAGAAAAGTGAAGAATTCTTTCTGAGCAAGTTCTGGGAAACAGAAGCCCATAAGTGCAGAGAAGAATCAAGGAATGTTTTCCATTTATCCTGAGCTGGACACCAAACAGATGTGTTCCTCTTTCTCCGCTCACTTAGAAGCCCTCTACCTGTGCTGGGTTAATAAACCTCGGGTTTGAAGGAGGTGATGTCCATTTTCACATTCCGATCTGATTTGGTACTATGTAGAAATTATGAATAAATTTTAATACATTGGAACTGCTATCTTAAAGCACTGTGGAGTCAGAACTCCACGATACCTCGGTAATCAACTCCCCACACAGCTCAGACACAGATCACTTTGGTGTTCCCCAAATCACTTTCTCATGAAGGGCAAGGTTCTTTTTGGCAGGGTGGGGCTGGGCCAGAAAGGAGAACTTCGGTTACTGCTTCAAAACAAGCTTCCAGTCTCGCATGGGCTCTGTGCACCACCGAGCTGGTCCCCTGCCCGGCTTCCCAGCCATGAAGCTTTCTCCTCATGACATGCTCCTAGCTGGCACCTCCTGCCTGTTCTGTGAGGTGGGGTGCAGAATAGAATGACTTCAGAAGTCCCGAAGGGCATTTAGGGTCTGACTTTTGGGCTGCGGGATCCTTGCAAAGCTCGATTCCCTCAAGATATCACTTTGACTTACTTGGTCCCTAAGCCTGTCTTATTTTTAATTTCCCTGCTAAGTTTCTGTTCTCTAGCAACATATAACCCCCTTTTTCTACTTCAGTAACCTCGGTGGTAGCTCTCACCATGTTAAACAACGGTCTGATTTGGCATGGAAAAAAGCAGTCAATCGTTTCCTTTAAATCTTAATGTTTTAGGCCCTGGGAACATTTGGAGTAACTATTTAATGAGAAGACTTCTGGTGAGGCATAGGTGAGATCTTAAAGGCTCTAATTACTCCCCAGAGAAAGCTGTCAGGGTTAAGTAACCTCATTCGGTTTGTGTACACAGAGCAGGAAGAGAAAAACAAGGCAGAAGTGCGTCGCAGAGGCCGAGGGGGCAGATGTCACTGAGATTTCTTGGACCTGGAAGTATTTCTGGAGTTGCGTGTTGAGCTGTCTCCAGCGGGTACCTGCTAGCTGACTGCTATGCCCCCAGATGGTCAAACAAATGACTTACTTTTTCCTGGGTCTAGTTGCCTTCTAATTTGGAACCCAAATTATAGTTCTTTCTTCTCTTTCATTTAAATACAAAACAAAACAAAAGAAAACCCCAAACTCCATTTTCCTTCTAACTCCCACTTGAACTTTTTATTTGTGCATCATTCCTTTGTTTATTCACCGCACAAATATTCATCAATTGCCTCCTGGGTTTCAGACACTGTTCTAGGCACTGGGGATGTGCCCTATTATTTATTCATTGTTGGCTTAGTGGCAATAAGATGACTTTCTGCACGAGGGTCAAGAGGACATGGGCATACCACATCTGCAGGCAGGGGGCAGCTCCTAAGCCAGCAGCCCCTGCCTTCAAGTCGGGGCTGTGCGTGGTAGAACGGGGGAGTTCTGCCACATAGTAATAACGTTCACTGTGTGCCCAAGGCACGTGGAGCGCGAGGCACTTTGGAAATTGGGCTGAAAATGACTTCTTATTTAATTGAAACAGAAAGTCCTTTGTGTGGGCTGTCCTCCCTCCAGCCCACGGAGGCCCTGCAGCCCCTGAGCCGCCTGAGGTAAAATGTTGCCCAGCTGCCAATGGCCACGCTGCCTGTGACCATGACACGGGCCTAAGTGGGTTTGGAAGCCGTACTCTTGGAACTAAGAAAGAAAAATGGAGGCTCTGAGAGCAGGGCACGCCGCAGCCCAGGCAATTCAGTCTTCTCTTGATGTGACTGAGCCCTAAACTGGGAAGTATTTGGCTGACAGCGAAGGCAGATAAACGTTGTGGATTTGATGTAATCCCAGACCTCAGACTTGAAACTGAGCTTGACCCTTCCCTTTGAGCACTTTCATGCAATGCTGCTGGATGTGTAATAACCAGGAAGGAAACAGAGGAAGGGTATCGGTACAGCCGTATGTCAAGTGTGGGAGAGAAAATGAGCGGGAGCAAGGCAGGAGGTGTGCACTGAGTCAGGGGTTGCAACAACAAAAGAAAATCCTACACAGTTAGTGAGGGGGTGATAGTCCATGATAGGATTGGCAGGCTGGGAATGTCATCTGGCTGTTTAGAAATCCCGTATACCATTTAGCCTGGAATTCAATTTATGATAATTGCAAATTGCACTCATGTGTCCTTATAAGCCTAAGTATTGGGGAGGATGGAGCAGCCATCACTATACCTGCATTTCACGTGGAGAAACTGAGGCACAGGAAGTTTATATGACTTGCTCATGGTTGTATAGCTCGTGGTAAAATTTTGCATAAAGAATAGTGTTTGTAGTCTGTCCTCCCATAGTCACAATACATTGAATTTGTCAAGTATATTTGCATTTATTGTCTCCTTGGACCAGCCCAACTGCCCTGCAGGAGGTAGAATGGGTGAGAAAACTGAGAAAGACTGACAATAGACTGCAACTCGCATTTCTTGAACACTTGCTATGTGCTTTGTGATTTATGTAAGGTGTCTCAGCGAATACAATCTTTTAAAGGTTGGTATCATTTATCCCTGTTTTGGAGCTGGGGAGGCTGAACTGTGGGGAGGGTAAGAAATATGCCCAAGGTGAGCAACTGGTGATTGGTAGACTTGAGATCCAGATCCACACGTACGACCCCAAAGCCTACAGTGCTCCATGGCAGCAGATGACTTCCACCACCTGCTACCTGCCTGTAGGTGCCCTGCAGCTGAGGACGGCAGAGTTAGCAGCAGAACTTCATTTCTCCACACTTAACGTTCCTGCCAGACCAAGCTGCTTGTACAGTAACAGCTTCGTAGTCAACAGCAGAAGTGTGTATTCTGAGAGGCCTGAGTTTGGATCTGGGCTCTTCTGTGCACTAGCAGAAGGTCTAGGGTACTTACTTGGTGTCTCTCACTGTGGTCCAGTTGCCACATCTGTAAAATAAGGATGAAAACTCCCCGTGGAAGGTTTGTAGTGAGAGTTCAGGAGTGTAAACCACTTGACACAGCTCTCAAGGTGTGGTGAGCGCTCAGCATTTGTGGCAGGCGTAGGACAGGACAGCCAGGTGCCTGTTTCCTGACGTGGTCTGCTCATGTTCCCCCTTCTTGGTCCTTCTAATTTCCAAGGGGAAATTAGAAATTAGAAATTAGGCAGGTGCAGCCTTCTTGCTGCCGTCCTCACGTGGCCTTTCCTCCATGTGAGCATGTCCCGTGTGTCTTCTTCTGAGGAGGAGGCCAGTCATATTGGATTAGGGCCCCACCCTAAAGGCACCATTTTAACTTAATTGCTTCTTTAAAGACCTTATCTCCAAATATAGATACATTCTGAGGTACTGGGGATTCGGACTTCAACATGCAAATTTTAGGGGAACACAATTCAGCCCATAAAACCTGGTTTCCATCCACTAGATGCCAGTAGCATCCCCTACTCCAAGTTGGGAAGACAACCAAAAATGTCTCCAGGTACTGCCAGATGTCCCTTGGAGGCAAAATGGACCACAGCTTTATACAGCAGAAGTTTTTAATGCTGACTACACATTAGGATCAGTTGGAGAAATTAAAACAAAATCCAAAAAACACCCGCAGAGATTCTGATTTAATTTATTTTGGGGTGGGGCCCAGGCAAGGGTATTTTGTGAAAGCATTCCAGACTATTCTAACTTGTAGCCAGGAATGAGAACCCTCTTAGGAGTATTGAAGTGAACAACACAGAGATTAAATAACAAATTTCATGATTGAAATTTTAAAACAAAATTAAGATTATATTATGCATACTCTTTTGTAACATTTTTTTAACAATGTATTTTGAACATTTTTTATGCTGTTAGATAATCTAGAATAAAAATTTTCATGAGTATATAGTTGAATATGCTGTAAGTCATTTAATCAAGGTCCTATTATACATTTTAGAGAATTTAAACTTTTCTCTGTTGAAGTGATACTGCAAAGAATATTCTTGTATGACTATCTTTGTAAGCAGCTTTGATTGGTAAAATTTGAGAGGTAGGAAACCTGGATCAAAGGGGTGAATATGTGTGTAGTTTTGATAGAATTACTGAATTACTCCTCAGAAGTGCTGTATTAATTTAAATCTCTGCCAGCAGAATATACAGCTGATCCTTGAACAACATGGGGGTTAAAGGGTGCTGACCCTCCCTACAGTTGAAAATTCAAGTATAACTTTTGACTCCCTAAAAACTTCACTGCTAATAAATAGCCTATTGTTGGCCAGAAGCCTTACTGAGAGTGTCAATAGTCAATTAACACTTATTTTGTATGTTATATGTATTATCTACCGTATTCTCACAATAAAGTAAGCTAAAGAAAATGTTATTAAGAAAATCATAAGGAAGAACAAATACATTAACAGTATTGTACCGTATTTATTGATACCATAAGTTTACATCATCCATTCACAAGATGAATCATTTGTCTGAAATAGCAGGCAACTGTCATTGCAGACCTCAATCTATGGCACATATCAAGCAATTCAACTTTTTTGTGTAATGTCATGACTTTTCTCTGCTTCTTGGGAGCACTTCCGGCATCACTGGTGGCACTTTGTGTGGGTCCCATGGTGTTATTCGAGGTTGCAATATTGCACTAAACACCATGAAAAATACTCGAGGACCACGAGAGATCACTTTTTACTGCCATACACAATTTACCGGAGAGACGAACTGCTCACTCGGAGATGATTGGCGTCTCACGTCTTAAAGCCGATGCTTGCAACACCTGAGCTCACTGCAACAGCAACAGGAGGTGGTTATGAAATTATTACGGTAGTACAGTATGTGCTGCAGTTAATTTTATGCAGTTATGATTTAATACTGCCTCTTGACGTTTGTTGGCATGTAAGTGTGTGCCTAAGTTTTGATAAACTTTAACTTTTTGTAAAAGATTTGTGTATATTTTATGGTAGTACATGATAAAGTAGACTAGCATCTACATATATTTTATGTGTTCATGACATACCTTTTTCTTAATTTTTTCAATATTTCTAGGCTATGCAGTTCAATTGCTAGTTTTTTCAAATTGTCTCAAATCTCCAAAAAGTGTTCCAATATATTTATTGAAAAAGATCTGCTTGTACGTGGACCTGTGCAGTTCAAATCCATGTTGTTCAAGGGTCAACTGTATATAAAAGCCATTACCCTATGTACTTACAGTCTTGGGTATTTCAATTTTTGAAATTAAACAAAATGTGGTACCCTGTTTTAATTTGAATTTCTTTGGTTATTATTGAAGCTAGACATTTTCTTCAAATACTGTATGTTATCTGTATTTTTCCTTTTTTGAATTGCTTGTCCATGCCATTTTTTCATTTTTAACAATATTTTTATTTTTCTTATAGATTTGCAAGAGCTGGTTATGAGAATATTAATTATCTGTTATACAATGCAAATGTTTTTAATCAAGTTATTATTTGCCTTTGGTGTTTGTTTATGTCATTTTTATTTCTAGAAGTAACTTTGATGTAGTTAAGCCTATTAATATTTCCTCCCTCCTTCCCTTCCTCTTTCCTCACCTTCCTTCCTTCCTAATTTTATTCATAGAAAAGTTTTCCACACCCATGATGAGATCAATATTCATCTATGTTTTTGTTCTTTTATTATTTTTGGACATTTGATTTTCTAAGTCCATTTGGACTTTTGGCATGCCTTATGAAGTGAGGATTGACTTTACATTTTATTCCAAATAGTTATACAGTTGTTGTGGAACCACTTCTTAACAATTTTATCTTTTCCTGTTGATTCGAAATGTCACACTTTCCTAGACTAAATCCTTACCTGATTGGGCCTGTTTCGGTGCTTTGTGATTTGTTCTGCATTGCTTGATTTATTAGATTTATAATTTGTTTTGGTAGCCAAAGTTCAAGTTTTCCTCAGTCTTAATTTTTCAAAAGAATTTTTGAAATTCAGAACCATTTTTTTTTTCAGATTCCAAAAGTCCCGTTGTGATTTTGAGTAAAAGTCCATTAATTTGGGAAGAATTTACAGGTTTCCAACCATAAATCTTGCCTTTTAGACACACGATATGGCACTTCTAGTCTCAAATATTCTGTATGGACCTTTGTAAAGCATGTTGTTTTCTTTATAAAGGTCGTGTACATGTCTTGTTAAATTTATTCTAAGGACTTTGTATTTTTGTTGTTATTGGAAATGGAACTCTTTACCCATTATATTTACTAAGCGGTTATTGTTGCTATTGTTTTAGATATATTTATTTTGCAATTATCTAGTTTATTGGGTAATTAGTTTCAGTGGTTTATTATCTTTAGTTTTCTAGGTTGGCGACTAAAGGTTATGCAAATAGTATTAAATTGGTCTCATTTTCAATGTTTGCATTTCTTATTTCTTCTTGTCTTACTGCATTGGCTAAATGTCTAGGAAAAAAATTGACTATGTTGGGAATGATAAGCATACTTAATCTGCCTTTGATGTGCACTGGTCTTTTATCTATACTAATAAGAGATTGGCCGAAGTTTTTAAGACTTTTTATTATGCTTTGTGTCAGACTTTCATACTAACGTTGTGTTGGCTATTGCCTTTGCCAGATTTTTGTATTGGCATTATGCTAACTTCACAAAATAAACAGGGAGCTTTCAAAAAATTATATGGTCTGAGACAGTTTATATAGCAATAGGATACTTCACTTGATTTCTTAAAATTTCAAAAGAATTTGTCCATAAAAATCTTCTGGGTCTAATCCCCTGGCAGTCTTTCCAGTTTCTTCTGTGGCATTTGTTTGTTCAACTTTTGGATATAATTTTGGTAATCTACATTTTTCTTAGAAAACTATCTGTTTTAGAGAGATTTTATTTTTTATTTGTCATAGTGTGGCACATGAGATTCTTGTCTAAGTAAAAATATTTTCATGTCTGTGGATTATATACTTTTTTACTCCTAATTTTGAATATTTATGTTTTTTGCCTTAAATTTGTTTATAAGCGCTATTCTTTTTCTTTTTAAAAATTAATTCACATTAATTTCTGTTATTTTCATTAATCATTTCTTCTTTATTTTTTTTAAATCTCTTGATTTGAAGTTTAGTTTATTTTTATCCTTCTTAACACATTGACTGCCACACTAGAAAAAAAATTTTTTCCTTGGGGCCATGGTGTTTTATTACGAAAATAGAATAAAAACTTTGAAAACAAAATTGTCCTTTCTAAATTAATGAAAAATTTGTTATTTTTTTATTGTTTTCTGTTCTCAAGTTATACGCAGCTGGAAAAATAGTTCGCGTGGCACCCAAGGTGAAGAGATACGTGTTACATGTGCTTCACTAGGTCCTGGGCTCAAAACTACTATGAGTTAAATATAACTCACATGGCATTTAATGTGTTAAAAATTACTGATGAAAACATTTAAGGCTGCGTATTTTCCCTCTGACCCTAGATTTGAGAGCATCTCCTAAATTCATGGATAAAATTTTCTATATAATCTAGAACTGTGCTGTTTGTTTCTTCCTCTTTAACTGAAAGTTATTTATAAGTGAATTTTAAAACTTTCAAGGAGTTGGGAATTTTAGGGGGCATGTTAATTTTTGTTAATAATCTCAAGGTCTGTTCTAGGTTGAATTTAGGATGTGGTTTAAACAATTTCCACTTTTTCGAACTAATCGTCATTTTGTCAGAAGGGTCTTTCTAAAATGCAAATCTGCGTGTGTTCCTTTCTTCTGTAAAATTCTTCATTTCTCCTCCATTACCTTCAGGATACAATCTGAAGTCCTTAATATGACCAAAAAAGTTTTTCAGAATTTGGCCTCTATCAGTTTTTCTAGCCTTGTCTTTTGCCACTGGCCCCCTTCTCCCCAGCTCTAGCCACCCGTCCTGTCCTCCCCTCATGTATACCCACTGACATGGAAGCCCCTGCTTTGGGTCCCCACTTTGTGCATACTTCCAGTTTGGCGCTTCTGTTTTATTACAGTTCTGTGTCTGTGTGTCTGTCATTCTATTAGCTAGTGAACCCTGTGGGGCCTTGGTCATTTTGGGTTTTTGGTGTTGAGAGCAGTGCCTTATACCAGGCATCAATAAATGTTGGCTGAATTGACCTTGAATGACAGATGGGAGCATGTCATGAGCTTAACTGGCTAAGGGGGCTGAGACTGCAGGTCCCATTTTTAGATGTACCAGTTGACTTTACTGATCCACAGCAAAAGATCAGGTACAAAGGTGTATGTGTGGATCAAGGTGAAGTACACATCCCATGTTGGTAGCAAATTATTGTCCTTTATTGAAGTAGAGGGTCACAAGTCCTGAGGAAATATGGAGGTTCTGTTTCTTTTTCCTCCTAAACTTCCCCATTACATCTTCCCCTCAAGCGTCAGTCAATCAAAAAATTTTAGGGCACCTTCCATATTGAATGCATTCTGCTTTTCCAGTGAAGAGAAGCAAAAAAAGGGCATGATCCTATCCCTGCCTTTTAGAAGCTTACGTTGTGATGAGGGAGAGAAGAAAAGTAAAAGTGGAAAGTCAGAGAACAAGCCTTCTGGTACAAGGCAAATTTATTAGCCATAGGCTAAAGCCTCCCCTTTCTACCTTGAACATATACAAATGATGAGAAAAAAAATTTACAAGCACATAACCATGCTCAAAACAAGAAGAAATTTCTATTCGTCAGAAATGGAGAAGTGTCCATAAAATAATTTAACACAAAGTCAAACTGGAATTTGGAGGCCTTAGCTGTTAGGCTCGAGGGGACTGGGAAAGGAGCTGGACTGATCAATGGCTCGGGCTGGAGTCCCACTACTCTGAAAGCTGGAGCCAGAGTTATACAGCCTGTATAAAGTTAAGGCTTGGAAACTTACTCTCCCCCTTAAGTGTGGGAGGGGGCAACAGAAAAACCTTGCTTTTGTGCCCAGGGTTGTTGTTAAGGGCCTGAGGAGTGCCACCTGGCATGACAAGACCTTGGCACCATGCTGTATGCACAGGGCCAGGGCCAGTAAGCAGATTGCTTTGAGCTGAGATGCCTGAGCATGAGTATCAAGTCCTCCTTAAGACTGCCCTGGGTTTTCAGAATATATGTTACACACACACACACACACACACACACACACACGAAGAAATGTTTATAAAAGAAAATTTCACAAACATAAATTACAAAGCACTTAGAAAGTTCAACACCATGAGACAAATAACTCAGCAAATCGGTGAACCAACACCCAAAGAAAAGAGATAGTAAAGCAACTTGAAAAAAAAGCTTTAATAAAAAATAATGTAAATATTTTCAAAGTTAAGGGAGGATGTAGGAATGATGAAATAAGAACAGAAGGCAATGAAACAGGAATAGATGGTTATGAAAAGATTAGAAACTTCTGGAATGCAGAAATAGTTACTGGAATAAAAAATTTAGTCTATGCGTATGTTATGCCAAAACTTACTAGCTTAAAACAATAAGCACTTATTATTTCACAATTTCTTTGTGTCAGGAATTCAGGAATTTCTTTGTGTCAGGAATCCAAAACTTACTAGCTTAAAACAATAAGCACTTATTATTTCACAATTTCTTTGTGTCAGGAATTCAGGAATATCTTTGTGTCAGGAATCCAAAACTTACTAGCTTAAAACAATAAGCTCTTATTATTTCACAATTTCTTTGTGTCAGGAATTCAGGAGTAGCTTAGCTGGTTGGTTGTAGTTCAAGGTCTCTCCTGAGGTTATAGTTAAAATGTCAGCCAGATCTGTGGTCATCTGAAGGCTTGACTGGGGCTAGAGAATCTGCTTCTAGGACGGCTCATTCACGTCATTGTTGGCAAATGACCTTAGTTCCTCCCCATGTGGGCCTCTACATGTTGATGTTTTCTCACAGGGTGGCAGCTGGCTTCTTCTAGAGAATGGGATCTTAGAGAGAGCAAGGAATAAGGAAGCCACAAAGCTTTTCGTGACCAAGTCTTGGAATTTGCACATTATCACTTCCACCACATTCGATTTATTGGATTGGAGTCATTAAAACCAGTCTGAACTCAAGAGGGGATGAATTAGTCTCCACCTTCTGGAGGAAAAAGCATTAAAGAATTTATAGGTATATTTTAAATCATGGGCCAAATAGCGTATCGTACACGGCAGACAATGAATTAGGAAATTGGAAGACTGAGCTGAGGAAATGTTCCAAAATGTGGTACAGAGAGCTAAAGGGATTGAAAAACATGAAAAGAAAGTTAAGAGATCTGGAGGACAGATCAAAAAGCCCTGACATAAGCTTAATAGTAGTCCCAAGAGGAGGATATAGAGCAAGATGAGGAAGCAATATTTGAGGGTACAATGGCTGAGAATTTCCCAGGACTAAAGATCGTACTTCCCAGATTGAAAATTCTCATCAGGGCTAAGCAGTAAAAATAAAAGTTAGCCAACTATATGGAGCAGTCACATTGGAAAAATCGTGCTTCAAAAAAAATGGACGGCAAGAGGTTGCTAGGGCTGGAGTCATCAGAAAACCCTTCCCAGGTGGCAGGAAGGCTAGGTTTGATGCGGTGCACTTTGTATCCTGGTCTCCTGCCTCAGGAGGCATTTCAGGCTCCTGTGACCAGACTGCGGTAGGTAAAAAGAGACCAGCTGGGATGGGCAGTCGTGATGGTGCCAGTGCACCTTCTGCTGACCTTCCGCCGACCCATGGGACAACTTCTTCCCTACCCATGCCACTGTCAAAAAACCGACGAGGGCGAGTGAGGTGGCCCCAGAACTCTCATACCCAGGATGCAATGGCAAGGCCTGAAGACACTGTGCTTCTCCCCGTATAGGATAAGGTCTCTTCCACCCTGGGCTCCTTTCTCCAGCTCTTGGGCCTCAAGCATCAAAATGCTGCAACCAAATGAAGACATTTTTCTTCTGCACTAAGGCCATGACTTGCCACACTTCCATTTATTTTCACCCCCAAAAGCTGTAATTAGTAGTCAGGCTTGGTTTTCCTGAGGACTCAGAGATAGGAGTAAGTGTTAATTTGAACATTTGCAACTAACAAATGCCTTCCCATTGGCCCACACATAACCCGGCAGTTTGGAGAGATGATGAATCCCCCAAGGAAGGCATGGGGTAGGGCGGGAACTGGTGCAATCCAGCCCTGGCTGCCTTGCTGACATCAGGAGGCTAAGACCTAGAGAAGTGGCAGCTTAAAAAAAAAAAAAAAGAAAAAGCACTGATGGAAGTGGCAGGAGGCAGTTACCTACTCCCAAACCCACAAGAGGAGAGCATCATTCCTCGAATGGGAATAAAAGGTTTGGCTGGGAAAATCAGTCACTTTAAGAGAGAAAACATTATCGGGGGAAAAATCCCTTTGGCCAGGCATTGTGATCTGATCCCATGAGAAATTTTTCTTAGGGTCAAACCCTTGCCCTTTGCAATCCTGTTCTCCTGCCTCAGGCTGAGGCTGCCTGGATATATGCCTTTATACCGAGGTCACTATTGTTTAAGGTCCAATAAAGTAGGGTCTAAGGGAGCAAGTTTTGGTGGGGAGAGAAAGAAAAATAATATTGGCAAGGAGAAATCAGAGTTACAAAACCATAACCATTCGATCTGCCCCAGGAACTTTCACAGTCAGTTCCTAGTTCATTTGTGGTTCTTTTTCTCCCTCCTGTTGCTGCTGTTGTATCTTCACAATCTGCATTTCCCCCCCGGCCCCAGCTCCCTGCACACTATTTAAAAATTGGATAAAGAGAAGATGTCATCCACTTTTCCTTTTATTCAAGGGAAAAGAGAAGTTTCCAACATCACCAACCAGGTTGGTGATGTATTCATTTTGGTTTCATTTCTAATCTCTGGGGACACTGAGGGAAAGAGGGCGCTGCCTTTGTACCTCTTTGTGTCATTGCCGCTGTTCTGTGTCTCCCAGTCACTTGGTCTCAGTCTAGATCTTTCTTTCTGTCTCTTTTCCTGTGTATTTGGGTCTCTCTTTTCTGCTAGATTCTCCACATAACCAAATTGCACCCAATACATCAGCAAGGTGTTTGGCAGCCCGGGCCAGCCACAATCTAACAGCCCACAGAGCAGTCACGTCCAGAGTTGTATTTTCAACCTTGTTTCAGCACCCCTAGGCAGTATGAGCACCGAGGAACTTTGGTTATTTTAGCTGTCTGGATGATCTTTTATTTTAGTGACCCTGGGCAGACCACAAACAGAGCTCAGGCTGCAGAGCGAGACCTGACCTCTTTTTATGTAGTTATGTCAAAAGGGGCATCTGTGGGATAGCCAAGTTTTCAGGCCAGTAGTTTTGGAATGATTGCACGTGAGCATGTGTGTGTGTGTACACGTGCATACGTGCACACTTTGCAGAGGAACTATTTTTGGGATGCTATTTAATTCCTACGAAGGAATTTGAAAGATTCCCCCCCCCCCCCGGTTTTCCTTCTTATGAGAGAAGGAAATTGGTGATGCTTCCAGCCAAAGCTGTCATATGTCACGATGCAGGCAGGGGATTCAGCAAAGAGTGTGGTCTTTCGGGTAAAGGAATCAGGGCCAAGAAAAGATATGGTGCGTTCGCGTGAGGGCTAGAAATAGCATGATGGCGAAGAGGCTGCAGGACTCTTCTCTCTTTCTCGAAACTAGACACTAGCTGCAGGATGATTGAGCCCGAGGCTGGTTTTCTTGGTGTGTGTGCGACTCAAGGACTCCAAATGATCCTGAATACTAGAGGAGAGCATGCCATGTTGAGGTGAAATCCTTGCCTTTCTTGGGTTACTGCAGTGGGTGAGAACGAAGGTCAGGTTTGCAATGAGTTCGAACAGCGCACCAGAATTTTAGGGAAAGAATTGTTATTTACAAAGTGCTGGATCTTTTTCAGTGACCAGGGTGCTGGCCAACATGCTTGGGCTCCTAAGCATTTCAGAGTTTTGTATGAAACCCAGGGAAAGAAGGATGAGACCAGCTGCCAGAGATTAGGAACCATTTCTCTGCTGGTCTGATCATCTGAGAGCCTTGGAGTTTTGCCTCTTGACCTGGTCCCAGAACCCAGATGTATTGGCAGCTGAGCAGAGGAAGGTATTTGCCATCTTCCTGTCTTGTATAAATATAATAGTAACTCAGAATCTTGGCATTTTATCCCTTGGTTATTTGCTTGGTTACCTCTTCACGACCAACACTAATCCTCAACAAAATTGCATAGTGGTGAATCTGGCCTCCGTGCCTTCAGCTTTGGTGTCTCCTCTCCCGGCCCTGGCCGGCCCACCTCTGCTCACTGTATTCTCAGCTCCTGTATTCCCTCTCAACCTGGTTTCCTGGGCTCCTTCCCCTCTGTTCCATTAAAAATTCCATAGAGAAGGCCGGGCGCGGTGGCTCACGCCTGTAATCCTAGCACTCTGGGAGGCCAAGGCGGGTGGATTGTTTGAGCTCAGGAGTTCGAAACCAGCCTGAGCAAGAGCGAGACCCCGTCTCTACTAAAAATAGAAAGAAATTAATCGGACAACTAAAAATATATAGAAAAAATTAGCCAGGCATGGTGGCGCGTGCCTGTAGTCCCAGCTACTAGGGAGGCTGAGGCAGAAGGATCTCCGGAGCCCAGGAGTTTGAGGTTGCTGTGAGCTAGGCTGATGCCATGGCACTCACTCTAGCCCGGGCAACACAGTGAGACTCTGTCTCAAAAAAAAAAAAAAAAAAAATTCCATAGAGAACCCAGATCATTGTCACTCACATCTTAGTCATCTTTCCCAAGAATGTTTGCATCTCTCATTATGTTCTAAAAGGCTTTATTCTCCATGGAGGGATAGAATGTAAGTTCCATGGGGACAGATATTTTTGTTAGTTTCATTTGCTATCATATCCCCAGGACCTAGGACAGTGCCCAACACATGGTAGACGATCCATGCATTTTATCGGATAAATGAGTCGACTAAGTGAGTTCAGGTTTTGGTCAGCACATGCGGACAGCTTTTCCTTGTTGGGGGAGAGGCCAGAGATGGGGAGGCTCTGAGACCACTCCTACTCTCTCCAGGGTTTCACATACAGGCTGCTGCCTCCTCCGCCCCCGCTTAAGGCGGATCCCTTAAATAACTTTTTAAAGATGCAGCCTTCTTTCGTCAGACTCTCTGGGATACTAAAGTTCCCTGCTCTGGTTCCTGGCACACTTTCCATACTTTCAGGACAAAGAGGGTTTCCTTTCCCACTGTCCCAGGCCCTGGGCTTCATTACGGTGACCTCTTTCAGCATGGTGGTCAGTGCCTAATGTTCATTTGCCCCTGGGGGACCACAAAGCTGCTATGCTGTGCCTACCTCTGTCCTCATGGTGTCGGGAATAGAAATGGCATCTTCCCTTTCGCAAATGTGCCTGTGTCTCTTTTGCACGACTGACTGCTTAATAGTAGAAACAATCTGCATCTGGGCAGGGGCTTCAGGCCTGGTGACTTGGCTTTAAACAAAGTCACTCCTGCAAAGGACAGTTGCTCAGAGCTGTCCCTCTCTGAGGACTGCCCCTTGTTAAGGTGTGAGATGGAAAGTTGACAATGGAATTAAAATATTTTGGGTTGTTTGGAGAGCTATTTTTAGTATGTGCAAGGGATGTGATAGTCCTTGTTTAGACCATCTTCAATTTGCCACGGAGCTCTGTGAATGGAAAATGTGAGCCCAAGGCTTGAGGTGGAGAGAGAATATAAACGAACTGGACATGCACTCGCTGTTCTGAGTGGCTGGGGGGGGGCGGGGTTGAGTTTGTGTGTATTACGGATGGCTCTTCTTTTATTTCTAGACAGTCTCTCTTCCACCTTTCAGCAGGCGTGTAAACACCCATCAGCACCCCAGTCCGCAGGACCATCCCAGCCAGCAGTACCATCCAGAGCACATCGTGTACATAATGCAACACCATTAGCTGTCACGCTGCCACACGGCAGAAAGAGCGGTTGGGAAGTGCAGGGCGGAAGGCAGGAAGCTGCTGGCCGGCTTGCTCTCATTTATATAATCATAGACTCAAACCTGCATTTCTCTGAAAGCAGGAAAAATCACCCACCCACCTTTCGATTACACTTTAACACAAATTAATGTCATTTTCCTTTCCAACAGTATTGACTGCAGGGTTCAGTTTGGTCCAGCAGGCACTGGGAAACAGGAAGCATGCTAAGAGCAGCTGAGTTAACAGCATCCCTCTCGAACAGGAGGATTCTCTGAGGAGGGTGAGAGGAAAGAGAGAAAAGAAGGAGGAGGAGAAGAAGAAGACGGGAAAAAAACCCAGCAACTTGCAGGCACACACGCCCCTCCCTGCGTGCGGCTGCTGCTTGGATGTGCACGGCTGCTGCTGGGATGCGTCTAAGATGGCACCTTGGTGCCCTGCCACATTCGGTCTCCTTGGTACCGAAGCGGCGCTCAGCTTCTTGTCACTGAGTGGATGATGATTATCTGCACCAGGGTCTCAAGGGTGCTCAAGCTTTGCTGGCGATTGGAGCTGAGATGCTTCAGCTGAAGGATTTTAAAAGCTATACAAGGCCAAAGAACCATTACCAGTCACTTGCTGTGTGATGCCTGTTGAAGAGGGGGTGGGTGTGGGAAGGAGGGGCGCTGGGGGAGCCGGCCAGGGGAGGGCATGATATCTTTATCCCCTCTCTGTCCTCTCCCTCTCCCCCCTCCTCCCACCTCTCCACCTCCCTACGCCTTTTTAGCCACTGTACCCTTGCCGAGGCCTGACAAGGTTATGTCAGTGTGGTCTGAGAATCTATTGATCATGGCCATCAAAGATCTTTGCGGGAGTTTAGGGATTTGGTGTTTTGCATAACACCCTACTCATCTCGGTTAACTCCTCCTGTCCCGGCCTGGGCTCCCGTCACCTCGGAACTGAGCTGTTGGCAAAACTTGCTAATTTCTGTGACAGCTGCTTTCCGAACTATACTCATAAGGCTGTCAAAACCATTGTAATTACTATTATAACAGAGCTCAGGTGCATGACCCAGGCAGCTAAGAAGAGGAGGGATTGGGTGAGACACAGAAAAGGGGAAAAAACCACATATAGATCCTAACCCTCAACACATGTGTACATATGTGTGCACACACATGTGCCCATGTACAGACACACACATGCTTGCCTTGTCTTTCCCTCTAAGGACCACAAAAGAAAGGCTCAACACTCGAGAAGGATCTTGCCGATCTCCTACCCAGGTGATTTTTCTGCTAACCACCGGGGAGTGGGGGAAGAAAAGCCAGAAACCACTGAGTCACACTCCTGCATTCTGACATGTAAAATCTCTCCATAAAAATGTACCGAGTGTGGACTGTGGAGCCCGCACTGTGCCAGGTGCTGGGGCTAAGCAGGGTATAAAACAGGCAAAAATCCCTGCTCTCATGGAGCTCTCTCTGGACACACTGATGCAAAACTGCTGTCCTCCAAGTCTGTGAGTGACTGAGACCTCCCCTGTGACCAAATGATGACGGAATTCGTGTTTTCCCCTAGTGTAATTTGCACGCACACGCACACACACTCACACATAATCCTTATAGGCTTTAATTACGCAAGAGTAAGAAAATATCTGGGACATTTCTCTTTGGGGCCTGTAAAAACAGGAAAAACTAAATGTCCCAAACCTGTGAGCCTCGAAGAACAGTGACACTAGTTTTTCAGCCCGAAGGCACACTGTGCCAGGGAGGTCTTTTTGTCAGCTAGACTCTATCCACCTGGAAGGGTAATTTCAGGAGTTTGCAGTGCATGGAAAAGCCCAAGTATTTCTTACAGTAAGGGAGAGGTGATTGTTCCCTGGAAAACTCTCAGATGGGCAGTGGCTGTAGGTGCCTGTCCACGGGTTTCCTGGGACGGTGCAGGGAGGGTGGGCCGGCATACAGAGATGGACGTGGTGGGGTGGTCCTGGTCGGAGGCTGAAGAGCAGGATGCAGAGGAGAGGACAGGCATTCAGCGTGCCATTGCGCTTTGCAGAGGACGTCGGGAGCCCTTTTGGGATTAAACCAGCAGATTGTGGCCAGGGTGTGGTCCTGGCTGGGGTACCCCTTGTTGCCCTCAGCACCCCATCAGGGGCAGGACAGAGTGCCCAGTTGTCCAAAGACTGGGGCACACTCAGCCTGGCCAGAGGAGACTTGCGAGCTTTTGGCCACATCTGACAGCAGAGGAGCCGCTGGTTGTTCCCCTCTGTCCTTAGCACTGGGTGTCTCTGCATCGAGGGCGGATCTCTCTGGAGGCCCTGGAATTAATCACCTGGCTGGAGAGAGGGAAGCAGTAGGGAATGGGAGGGAGAGAGAGGCAAGAGCACAAAAAGTTTGATGGGGCGGGGGTGGGGTAGGGGTGGGGTGGGGGAGGAGAGGGACCATTCTGTCTGGGCAATGCCCCAACCTTCTCAGGACCCACCTCTTCATCCTTTGCTGTCCTCAAAGCCTCATTTGCAGAGCCTGATGCATCCCCTCAGCTGAGCCAGACGTTTCACATGTCAGCGTGCTGCCTTCAAACACTTTGGGGGCTCGAGGTCGGATTTCCAGGCACTTATGTTTACAGTGGGACTGCACACTCCTCTCTTAACAGATTTGGGGGCAGTGGCACTTACATGCAGGAGGGTCGTTGCCTCAGAGGCAGGAGAATGCTGGATCTTGGTTCTGTGCTGGGAACAGGTAGCACTTGTCAACCTTACTGTCAGATCTGGGGCCCCCAGTCCCACAACTCCTGTCTGGATGGGAGCAGGCAGAGGGTCGTGCAGCACACAGCACAGTCTTGCTTGTCCAGCCTGTGGCTGAGCAGGGAAGGGAGGGCTTCTTCCCTTCCCTCCCGTCCCCTCCCTCACCCTCCCCTCCCCTCCCCTCCCCTCCCCTCTCTCCTCTCCTCTCCTTCCTTTTCTCAATCTTTATGCTGTCTTCAGAGTTGGGGGGATGAATTTTGGGTGGTTCTCCTCAAAAGGCACCTGGTTTGGGATAAGCATGCACCCTCCCCATGCTTTTGACTCATACGGTGACCTTATTCATAAGGTCACCCCTTTCAAGGCATGATTAGGAATGAGGAATCTAGGCCCACAGTCAAATCATTACCAGCTAAACCCAAATCAGGGGTGCTCCCAAGAGAACTTGACGTCTTCCTCCAGAAAGGATTTATTTTTAAGCAATGAGAAGAAGACACGTATGGCTATATGAGTGTGTGCGCCACATTCACGTGCCATATCAGGCAGAACGCTGGACAAACGCAATACACGACTTGAACTTGGCTTCTTGTGATGCCCTGTGTATTTTTATAATAAGCAAAAACATGAAAGCAGAGACTCTAAACCCCAGCCCCACCTCCAGAAAAGTCTTCCTCCTCCCTCTCCTCCTCCTCGTCAGGCAGTTTCACTTCTGCCATGTTTTTTCATTTCTCCTTTGGGTTCTTGTGCCTTTCTGAATACCTTTGCAGTGAGGAGCCACTGCCTCCCCACCTCTTCTCACTTCTGCTGTTTCGTGATCTCGCCGTTTTAATGAGAGCACAGTCAATAACTACGGAGAGGTGCTGACGACATTACAAAGGAACTCGCCCTGAACAAGTCAACTGTGGATGAGGTGCCAACGGGATGGACAAGAGGATTAAAGTATTTATACCAAAATATTAGAAGCACACGCAGAATTAGCTCTCTTCGTGTTAGATATTTTACTTTTGGCAAGTCCGTATTTAAAAATCTTTTATCCTTGTTTTGCTTAAAGTATTACAATAAGCCCCGGATTTTTCACAGTTACACTTGTATATTTTCACAGCTGTTTTAATCAGAAAAAATTAATGTGCTTTTGGTAGTTCAGAAATCTATCACTGGCAAAAGCTTTGCAAAGATGTGCTATGGAGCAGAGTGGAATCCTCGACATTATATATTTTGCTGGCTATTTGAAATTCATAGAATCTCCCCTAAATATTTTCTTTTGCAGTTCTTGCCTAAATTAATCTAACAGCTTGGGCTGACTTCTTTGATAATCTCTTTTGTTATGAATGCAGGGATCGCTATTGTTAATGTTCTTTGGGAACCCAATGTCAACTGTCTGTTGCTGGAGGAAAATACAGTTGTTATTTTTGCATGTATTGGAAGTATTTACTTAAATGAAATGTATGACATAATGGATAGGCAGGACTGGCACTCTCCTTGGTGGCTTTATGGCTACAGGCTTAGCTGCCGTGCTCCCCTGAATTTTCACGAACAGCCCATAAAGGAACTTGACTTTTGCTTCTCAAGGTCTGAGACCCATTCAGCTCCACAGACGCTGCATCTTGGGCATGGTGACTTAGATCCAAATGCTAGGCACACACCACACACAGTGCAAGAACTAAGAGTCAAGTTCTGTGGCAGTGCATCAACACCACCGACACTAACAGTAATCAAAAAACAAAACAAACCCAACTTGCAACAAGGGAAGGAAAAGATAGGGAAGGAACAAAAGAGATTAACAAAAGTCTCCATTTGTCCCTGTTTGCCTGGCAAAGAAGAGGCAGATTTCTGGGGGTTGGGGTGGGAATCAGTGGATTAATGTGAACTTTAATACTGAAGCCATGTGTGTTTATTGCTGGTGACCACAAGACATAAATCTTGCAAGCACAATATACAATGCGATGCAGCCCCCAGGGTTTCCCCCCTTTCCAGTCTCAATTTGTGTGTAAGTGTGTGTTAAGTGCCGCTGAAAAATAGTGACCTTTAATAAAGGATTGTATCCTGCGACTATTTTCCCAGACACACAGTGACCTTTCAAACCAGACTGAGGTGAGGGGGTGTGGAGTTTGGACTTTGAACCGGCCAGACCCTGCTGTGCTCCTCTGTTAGCCTGGCCACTTTTTATTGTGTCACCAGGGAGCGTTCTGTATGCAAAGCAGGCCGGGCTGGCAGCCTGAACCTTTGCAAATCAATTTGTCTGTGAAGGCGAGTCCACTGGAGTGAAAGATGGTCTAACAGGGCACATTGCCCCCTCTCTTTGTGACATCATTGCCTGTGGTACTCTTGTCAGTCATGTCTGCCCAAAGGCCTGCTGGAAGGGGGGGATGCTGGCTTAGGGAGGCGAGGGGGTGGGAGGGGTTAATCCTCATGACCAACTGTGGCCTGAGAGACAAGGGGCGTTCTTCTTAAGAGTACAAAGCTGGGGGTGGACGATCTGCCCGGCTGGGAGGGCGAGGGGGGAGGGTGCCATTCATACCCGATATTGTTGCCTGGCTGTGGTAGCCAACCCTACTGTTTCCTCTCCCCTCTGGGTCTAGGTGTTGTTACAGGAGGGGATTACCATCACCCTTGGACCAGAAGAGAGTTAGGGTTCTGAGGAAATGTTAAAGGTCATGGTAGCAAGAGCGTTCACCCTTGCCAATAGAGCTGGCACCCATGAACTCTAACCTTTGACTATTTACCGCGGAAGATTCTGAGCTACAATCCCTTCTTACAGCAAACTTTTTCATAATGGCTAATATTGTTATTGATTTCCTTAATTCTTTTCAACACCTAGGACTCTACATTAATCAGTAGCTAAAAATGCTAAGAAAGAGAGCAATTATTTTGTTCCCTAATTCAACTTTCTTCAAGAAGTCTTTCTAAAGATATGGAAATCCTGCATTTTTCATAAAACAGTGGTTAGATCAATTTCTGCACAAGCAATTAATCATCTTTGTATTCCACAGAAGATGGGGAGCAAACTTTGACCTGCTACAGAAATGCCCACTGATTCATCTCTAGGCGAACAGTCTGGTGGGAAGACCCCAGATTCCCGACCCGTGCACAGGTTTAATACACAAACCCTCTGTGGAACCTTTCGAAACTGCAGCAGTTACCATGGTGGCTCTGGAGTTGGATGGGCTTGAGTTCCAAACCTTGCTCTATCACTGTCAAATTATGGGAACTTTGGCGAGTTACCAAACCTCTTTCAGTCTTGGTTTCCTCATCTATGAAAGGGGGATGATAAAGAACATCTACCTCATGGGGTTTTGGTGAGAATTAAAAGTTAAGGCACATGTACTGCTCAGCAGAGTCACAGCACACAGTTGTCCTTCATAAGTGTTAGCCCTGGTCATAATGTCTCATGTGATGGTTACTGAGCACTAAACAGGACGTCAGTGTATACAGATGGATAAAGGATAATTGGGATTTTGGATAGCTTTCTCATCCGTGAGACACTTGTTTCATTTTGAAGATCTGGGGATGTTTGAGCAGAAGTCGTGTTTTACTTTGCAAATTATCACATTGGATTTAAGGCAGTTGACATATGCATCATACATGTAGTGTTGTATATATACACACATATAACCATATAATATATTTGTGCTATACACACATCATTTTTTTCTGACTACCAATCTATTTTCAGTTCTCACCCCCTAGCATAGGACACTAAAATTTATCTGTGTATCATGTCCTTTCTATATGGGATCACAGGATGATTTGCAGAGAGTCAGTGGTGAGCTGACAGGGAGAAAATGTTTTGGGGAGCAGGATTTGAAAGGGGAAGTCACAGTGAGGCACGACTAGCGATCGTTTGTAAAGAGCACAGACGTGATTGGCATGGGCTCAAGACTGAAAGAATTCCAAAAACCCTTTATTTTTTAAGTTGAGTTTCACTGTGAAAATGGCGAATGGGAATTGGATTGGTCGAATGTGTCTTATTTTGAGGGAAACAATGTTACTAATCTCTTAATTTAGGCACAGTGATGGGGACTGGAGAAGTAATGTGGATCCAGGTAGGAATTTCAGAGCAATCTGAGGCAACGTGGACTATGGAAGGCGAGGAAAAGGAAATATGAGAGGAAGCAAGCTAAGAATGAAGTCGAATATCAGCTATTGGAACCAAAGTTAGAATCCTGGAATCCTTTAAGGATATTAACAAAAAAGCAACAAACGTAAAAACCAAACAGACAATACACAAGCAACAACAATCCTTTTAACCACAAGTTACAATTGTGAAATGAAGTCTTGAAAGAACAAAACAGTTATATTGAACATTCCTTATGAAACTCTGAAGACTTTGGGATTGAAAGCAGATACAATGTTTACTATGGAAGCAATTAATGATATATTCCAGAAAATGAAGAAAGGATGATAGAAGAAGGACATACAAATTAAATGGGACCTTGTTCACTCTTTTCATGGATTCAGTTATCCAAGGTGGCAAATCATATTTCCTAGACCATGAAACTAGATGGTTTCAAAGCCTGATCCAAAACAAGCAGCATCTGAGGTGGGCGTCCTTCCTGTCCCTTGACTTCAATTCATCTTATAAATAGTTCCAGTGCATTCCCTAAGTGAGAGATAAATCAAGGTCATTTTAGCAAGAGCTTGGAAAAGGTCAGGTTGAGAAACAGGACAGGGGAGAGAAACTTCTTGGAATTGGACAACCAAAGCCATTCTTAGGGAGGCTGTGTTGATGCAATCAAGTGCATATATATAATGCTTACAGTGTACCCAGGTGCTGAGATGGAAAAAGCCACGTGGGAAGTTGGAAATAGCATGGCCCCTTTGTCCTTGTTTTATTCTACTGTTTTTTCCAGACCTTGGGAAACCCTCCTTGAATCCTCTTCTTCAACTGCTTATGAAGGCAGGGAATTCATTATCTTAGAAGACCTCTTCCACAGTGAGAGAAGGTTGATTACTATTATCAACTGAAATTATGGAGAAAATGAGAAGAGATATCTCTAGTAAGAAGGGCAAACACAGGGCATTTGGCCCTGGGCAGGGCAGCCATTAGCAGGATGGAAGTGAAAGTCTGGGTGCAAGTGGTCTGGTAGGTTGTGGCCAACTGTTTCCTTTATTAGGGAAAGGGAACTCAGACATTGTCTTTCTCCTTCTGTCCACACAGGAGGGATAATAGAGCCATTTTATGCTATTGTCCTGGCTATACAGTGCCCCCAATTAGCTTTATCCTAGTGTTTTCTATGCTTAGAGCTTATCTGATCTCTACACAGGCCACGAAAGCTACCAGGGCTAGGTACTCCTGCCCACGACCAGTTAGACTGGGGCAGGACTAAATCAAAGGAGCTTCACTTTGTGTAGCACTCCACCATTTTCGTTTTCTTAATAATTATTTTATTGAGGTACGATTGATATACCATAAAGCTGTACATATTTAATGTATACCATTGTCCCTTGGTATCCTCAGGGGGTTGGTTCCAGGACCCCCTGAGGATACCAAAATCCACTGATGCTCTAGTCCCTGATATAAAATGGTGTAGTATTCGCATATAATCTATGCACATCCTCGTATACTTTAAATCGTTTCTAGATTCCTTGTAACACCCAATACAATATAAATGTTATGTAAATAGTTGTTATACTGTATTGTTTTTTATTTTTTATTTTTTGTTGTATTTTATTTTTTTTCCAAATATTTTCAGTTAGTAGTTGGTTGAACCCAGATGCGGAACTCGTGGATGCAGTGGGCTGACTGTACGTCTTCGTGCGTTTGAAGATAAGTATACACCCATGAAACCACCACAAACAATGCCATAAACTTGACCATTGCCTCTAAACGTTTCCTCCTTCCTTTTTTTGTGATAACATTTAATATACAATCTATCTTCTTAACACATTTTTAAGTATACGGTATAGCATTGTTACCTACTTTCATTGTGTTGTACAGTAGATCTCCAGGACTTATTCATCTTGCATAACTGACACTATGTAGCTTTTGATCAACACCTCCCTGATTCCTTGTCCCCTCAGCCCCTTGTAACCACCATTCTTTTCTCTGCTTCTATGTGCTCTGCTGCTTTAGATTCCTCGTGTAAATGAGCACTTCATTATTTTTCAAAGCACAATCATAAAGTTGATCTCCAAGTAGGGTTGCAGGATAAAATACAGGACACTCAACTGCATTTGAATTTCAGATAAACAACAAATAATTTTTTTTATATATATATGTCCCAAATATTGCACAGGACATACTTAGACTTAAAAAAAAATGTTGTCTATCTAAAATTCAAATGTAGTTGGATGTCCTGGGTTTTTTTGCCCCCTAAATCTGGCAATACTGTCTCCAGGCAGTAGACTAGGATAGTGGTTAAAGCACAAACACTACTAATATAGACATGGTTTGTACTCCAAGCTCTGCAACTTACTAACTTTGTGTCTTTGGGTAAGTTTGCTTTTTTCACAATGCAACCAGAATTTTCTTGTGTGCCTATTGTACACTGTGTGCCAGGTTGTGCTGTGAGGACTTCATGAGATAATGCATGTGTAGGCTTGGTACACAGTGTCTGCTAAGAAAGTCGTAGTTACTGTTATTCCCTAATTCAAGACTGGCACAAAAGACATGTGAGGAAGATATTGTGATCTTCATCCTAGAGATGAGAAGACTGAGGCTCAAGGAGGTTAAGGAGGCCCAGTGAGGCTGATTTGAACCTGGATTTCGGAAGCCTGCTCTCTTCCCCTTAGGGGGCTGGTGAGGAATTGCCAGATAATTTCCAGCCCTGGCCCCTGCATAGTAGACCCTCTGTTCAGATGTCTTAGAAGGGATCCAGAAAGTAGGGGTGGGGGACAGTGGTGCAAACCCAGTGGAAATGGTTGCTAAACACAAAAGACAGGTAGGCAGTCTCTTCTTGAGCCAAGCTCCCCAGTGAGTGCCTGTCAATAGCATTTGCTCAGGAATGACATACAGAGAGAGTGTGTTCCTGAGAACTACTAAGCAAGTGTGAACTTTCCCCTCCCTTGGGTCAGCACTTCCCCTCTCAGGGAGGCCTGGAGCCCTTGGGAGCCTCTTGCTTCTGTGACCCCTCTCCAGCTCGATAGAGGAGGGACACTGGCTCGAGTTCCCCATGTGGGGGTGGCAGCTGGCCTCTGCCGTGGCTCCGGTCTAACAAAAACATTGCAAGATGGACTCAGCATAAAGCAAAGCAGAGCCACTGATGTGTGGGCAGGTGTGGGCCACAAAAAAAAAAAAAAAGTTCAAGCATGCAAAGTTGAATTGCTGAGACATGGGATATCTTAATAGCGTGGGAAAAGGGGATTGTGAGATCAAAGGCGGTGATAAGAGGGAGATTATTTTATCACAACTCTGCCAAAAAGAGGGACAGTCATATAGAGAGGGCAGGCACCCTACTCGTGCCCATTTCTTTGATTTCAAAGCGGGAACACTCAGCCAGACCCCACACAGCCTGGCCCCCCTCCCCACCCCGCTGCTGGCTTTTTTTGCTGGGAGAATACAAGACTTCTGGTGCACACCAAATTACTTTCCCGTGATTTTAATTTTTATTTCCAGCACATATTTTTATTTTTTCACAACTGAGTGTTTTTCTCTGTTGGAGCATCTTGGCTTTTCCATGAAATCCCAGCTCATGTTCTTTATTTGGTTGTAACCATTGGGACTCAATTTGGAGGTTTTTAAAAAATTATTATTATTGCATTTTAAGAAAAGGAAACCAGTTTGCGAGTATTATTCCCAGTTCTTAAAATTCAAAGCAGTTTGTTTGAGATTGTTCTTTGCTCTTGGAGATGGAGCCAATTTCAGTTTACACCCGTTGTCTTCACACCCATCTTGGTGACTAATACTGTAAGATGGATTTCCTTTTTTTTTTCCTTCCTTGAAGTGGGTTTCAAATCCCCAAAGAATTTCTGGGAGGGGGGAAAAAATCCTTTAATTGAAAGCAAGAGAAAACAAAACAAAAAAAACATAAGAGAGCTGACAAAAATATCATGTTTAATGAAACCAAGTTCCGTCCCTGCAGATGGAAGCACAGAATGACCTAAAGATAGAAAAACGAGTTTCCTTTATGTGCCTTGTACAGTGTGGTTTTTCTTTAGAACGTTGCTTGTGTGACTGACCAGCGCCTCCCCCGGAGCCCCCGCGGGAGCACGGGGGAGGAGCCGAGCCCACCCTCCCCATCCGGCCCCAGTGCCTGGCCCAGACTCAGCCGCTTACCTAGCTATGTGACCTCAGGCAAGGGATTTAACCTCGCTGGGCCTCAGTTTCCTCTTTGTAAACAGGCGGAATCTCATCTATCTCCATAGGTTTTTGCAGAATTATTTGAGATAAGATGAGGAAAGTTCTTGCCACACTGTCTGGCCCTTAAGAAATAGTGCCGGTTACTGTGGCGTGACCATCCCTGGTGTGAGGCTCTGTGTGCAACCACATCATCTCCCGTCGAGTGGGGCTGGGCTTTGCACACCTGAGGGGTTCCTGGGCTCTGGCCACCAAGGGGGCCCTTATAATACCCGTGGGCTAAATGAGTAACCAAGAATAACAGAATTATTAACGCAGATTTCTTAAAATAAACTGAGAAAGTACCAGTCTGTCTGAACTTCCCTTTTAAACAAATAAGCAAAACACATAAAAATAAACAAATTTTTAAAACTCCACAAATTTGAAATTAACTTTATTTCATTAGGAATTAATGACTTGAGAGTCTTCCTGTTCTGCTGTCAGCTCTTGCATCTCTTTGATAACTTTTGTCTTTTCTGCCTTCTGTCTATGGAATTAATTCTCCCTGAGGCTGAGAGGACTTGGATGTATTTTACAGCTGGAAGTGAACTTGACCCTCCTCTACTAGGAAAGGGTGCTGTGGCTTTAAGAATTGCATATGGCCTATGAAATTCCAAGGTAGCAAGGGCACAGTTTATTCTGGAATCTTCCCTGCTAGAGAACAAGGGGCCCCTGTGTATCTCTAATCCACCTTTACTACCTTCCTTTTCACACACACTGTCTCCTGCCCAGCCCAGAGCAATTTTAAACATTTGGCCAAGGTCTCTGACTTTCCCGAACCTTTCCTGATCTCACGTCCTTTCCCTCCTTGCCTCGATGCAGGAACACCCTCTCTCTCTTTGGTTCTGCAGTGGCAGCTCACCTCCCTGCACGTACTCTGCTCATCTCCGTCTCTGTGAGACGGGGTGTGGGCACCTCAGTTCATCGAACCGGGTGTGTTGAACCCGAGGGGGTGCTGCCCCTCTCTTTCTCTCCTCTCCCTCTTCTCTCTTCTTCCTTCTCTTTCCTGCTCTTTCTTCGTTTTAGTCCATGGACCTTGCAGCTACATTTCCAGCCGGAATTCCACATTTCAAAAAATTCAGAAAAATTTTTTTATTTTGATGTCCTTTATAAAAATTCTGTATCATACCTAGCAACCTAAACTGGCCTGAAAGATAAATAGCAGCTGTTTTTCCTCCTTCAAATTGCAGAAGGTTTCACTCTAGGAACAAGAGCTGGGACACTGACAGTGAATCCATTTATTAAAACGATTTCTGTTTCATTTTTTACGATCTATGTCTATTGAGTAATTTGAGGCAAACCTGTGTTCCTTTGTGGGTTTTTCATCCCATCGTGTCTTCACTCAAGCCCTCGCTTTCCCCTCCCAGCCCTTGCAGTTCAGTGGAAGCTTCGCCGCAAGTGTACTTTCCTACGTTCACCTGGTGAGTAAAGTCTGGGTCTCTGACTTGCACCCTTCTCTTGCTTTGTTAGGGCAAGATGGGGGCAGGCCGGGTGAAGGGAGCAACGCTGCTTTTGCTTTTTAATCACTTGGAAACATACCCTTCTCTTTGGCTTTGCTTTTGTTCAGAGGCTTTTAAGCTTGTTAAGTCACACCTGGCCCCCAAATAATTGCATCCTCCACATTAAAGTTTATCGCCCCTTTCAATAGGGATAAAATGAAAACTGGAGAATTTAGAGACAGACCACAGGCTTTTACCAAGCAGTGAAATTCACCCGGGTATGATATTGTGAGGGTGCAAAACATCAACACGGAGGAGAGGGCTGGCTGGCAGGGGCTGGGCGGCACAGGGTCGTGGGGATTTCTGACTGTACGAAGCTCACGTACCCTGGCATAGCAAGAAGGAGTGTGCTTGCGGGATTGGTTAATGACGTCCCATCCTTGTTTGGTGATCTCTGCTGTTCCACATTTTAAAAAATCTTTTCTTTCGAATTGCCTCAAAATGGCTTTTTGCTTTCATTTCTGCCAAGCCCACAGGACCAGTAAGGGTTAAATCTAGTTAGCTCTGCCTGTGCTTAAAGACAGCCTCTCTCTCTCCCTCTCTGTCTCATTCTCTCTCTCCCTACCTCACACACACACACACACACACACACAC
>RJWJ010005878.1:0-65470 GCA_004363605.1 Indri indri
TCAACAATATTTATGAACACCCAATAAGTACCAGAGTTCTGAAAGCTGGGGATGCAGAGGTGAACAAAGCTGTCAAGGTTCCTGTGAGGGCCCTGGGGCTGACGTTTGCAGGCGTACATGTGTGTTTGTGTGTGTGTGTGTGTGTGTGTGTGTGTATAACAAACAAATGCATAGCTAAACAAGAGCAATGATCAGAGAGTGATAAGAAACCATGCAGAAAATCAACACCCAGTAATGCCACTGGGAATGACCCAGTAGCTACTATCAATTGGCCTGTCTGGAAATGGCATTTATTCCAAGATCTAAATGGCAAAGAAATAGCCATGCAAAAATGAGAGTTGGAGAGGGTGGTGAGGACCCTTGGGTTAAGGACTGTACAGCCGGAGAGAACAATCTTGTTGAATTTGGGAAACCTGCGGTGGGGTGGGGGTGGGGGTGGGGCCGGGACTGCAGCTGGTGGATGGTGGGGGATGCCGTGGTAGGAGATGAAGTCACAGAGGGCTGAAGGGGCAGGTTTTGCAGGACTTGATGAAGTGGGATAAGTGGGTTCTATTCCAAATGTAATGGAAAACCTCTGAAGACTTTTGGGCAGGACACAGAAAGGTTGTGATTTGCTCAATCTCCTTATCTAAAAAATGGGTATAAAATGTATATATTCTATATATTTTATCTTCGTGAAAAATAACCTACTGTGTATTAAGTGCTCAATAAATATCATACATTTTATGAATGAAAATGGCCATTTTTCCTCACAGTATTATAACATAGAACTGTAAAGCTGGTGTCTTGGAGATTTAGAGAATAGTAAAAATGCCAACTACTTTTATAGAATGCCTACTGTATGCTTATATGATCTAATTTAATATGCACTTCAACTTGCTACAGAAGAAACTAACTTATAAAGAGATCAAGAAACTTGCTCGAGGTCACACAACCATTAAGGAAAGAGCCAGAATCTCAATTTTACTGTCGATCTTTCTAACTACAAAATTAATGCCGTTTCTGCTGGGCCACATGCCGCATGGCGAATGTGAGCCCTGCATTCTCTTGATGGCCTGTGTTTGTAGCAGATGATCTCTTGTCTAAGGCCTTCCAGCTTTTATTGAGCCTGGATTTTATGAGCAGTTTGGCACATAAACCATAAATCACAAAATAGTCTGCAGTAATTTGTTCTGGGCATCGCCATATTTGACTAAATCATCTTATAAAGTAATATTTATAATTCAAGGATTCTGTCCTCTACGTCTCTCCATTTTATATGTAGTCGCTGAGAAGAAAACTATTAAAGAAATATCAACTGACTGATGAAAAAATAGGGCTAAAGGCGCTGTTTAAAATCAAGATGTTATTATAATTGTTATTATTAAATGGATTACTGAGAGATAAATGCAGTAATAAAAAGAACATTTCTCCAGCTACCTAAAGTGATGTATTCTGCATGAAAGAGAACTTTCCTAAGGCACTAGAACACAGAGGGTGATTGAACGAAAGGCTTTGTAGTGGGGAATTGAAGCAGGCGCGGGAGAAGGAGGCAGTGCACTTAGACAAGTTTCAACAGTTGGAGAAGCCAGCAGAGACGATGACGGTGCTGCTCAGTTACTCCTGGAACAAGTGACATGAGCACCTTCCATTGCTAAGGGCTCTTTTCCACTTTCATCTCCACCATTTCCTCTTTGTGGATATGTGAGAGCCCTTGATGCTGCTGGGCTTTGATTTGTCAGTATTTGAGAAGTTATCAAGAGTCTATTGTCTTCAGAGCTGGAGAAATACTGACAAAGAATAAGGCAGATGTCTGTAAGTTAAAATGGAAAAAAATGAAAAAGTTTATTCTCATCGGCCTCTGCTTCTCTATTACTAAGTCAGTTGCACTAAACTGCTTTGCTACAACCCTTTCTTCTGTTTGAATTCTAAGTATCTTTCCAATGAAACAATTTATGTTAGTTAGTATGACCACCTAGTAAAGCTTATTCTAAAACTCCGAAGCCTTTTAATTATCCAGCAGGTGCAATGCATAATGTAAAAATTTAATCTATACGCACAAATGTGTCTCTTTCCCTCTTTTTATCCATCTTACTTTTTCTCTTTCCATTGGAATAAAATCAGGGGTTTTGATTTAGAAGCTTTAAGGTGGTTTAGGTTTTTTTGAGTGCTTTCTATATGCCGAACACTATTCTAAGTTCTTCAGTGAACAAAAGGAAGAAAAGATCTGAAGATGATGGTTGCTGCTGGGAAAACAAACAGGAGAGTGAAGACCTGAAGGAGATGACTATTTAGATATCTATCTTTTTTGTTCAAAATGATTATATGCTAGTGTTCAAGGTAAAAACGAAAAGTTAATTTTGTTTGTGCTATAGAAAATGGATAAATTCATATGACTATTTGTGCAGAAGTTTTTAAAGCAGGCTTTGCAAGAGGGTGTTTCCCCCTTGGTTAACAGCACACTTTATTTAAACTACTTATAATCGGATGTCTCAAGAAGGGGTGTCGTCTCCTTCACTACTGGATAAGCATGTTGTATTGATGTTCCCCTCTTTTTTTCTGAATATTGTGCATTAACTCCAATGAAAACAGTAACAAAAATGAAAATTCCCCGTACATGGATGAGAGAAACTAGAACCTATAATCACGTCACTTTAGAGCAGGAAGAGTCCTTAGAGATTATTCATTCCCATGCTATTATGTTATATCTGGGTGTTCTGGGTCCAGCCCAGTCTTTGATCTGGCCACTAGGGTTGATCTGACAACTCTGACCTGTAAAAAGAGAGACAAGATCTCTTTCCGGGTGGCAGGGGGGAATTTCTAACATATCTGAAAGACATGCCCTAAACAGCTCTTGGGTCTTTGGTCAGCAAGGCCCTCAGAAAAAAACTGCAGGGAAGTCTAAAGTCTTATTTTCCAACACACAAATTCATGAGAGAAGGAGAATAATCTACCCACTCCCTACAGACTGAACCTGGGCAAAAGGGTACGCACCCTTTCAACCTTAGAGAGCTCCAAAGAGACCTAGCAATACATGAACTCTTCTCTCTTGCAAAATCTCAGATTGAGATCACTCCCTGTCAAAACACTTTCTCTCTGAGGGACTTACCCTGAGGACTATCCCCCAACTCCACAAAGTGTGAGTCTCAGAGCAGCAACAGTGGCATCACCTGAGAGCTTGTTAGAGCTACCGAGCAAGGAATCCACAGGTGATTCGGATGGCAGTGAGGACTGAAACATCCTGACCTGGAAACCCACTGGCAGGAGCACTCCTGCCCAGTGCAAAGTAGCCCCTGCTTTGAGCTCGACCCTTGAGTCCTGAGCAATGCCTGTCAGCAGCCAGCCCCGCCCATGTTCTGTGGGAACTTGACTCTCTGTGCTAATAATTATTAGACCATCTTGACTGGTTACTATGTCTAGTGCCCGATTTTGATATGGGTCTTGGGCCAGTTCCCAATGTGTTTCCTTTAGAGAGAGGGGTGGATGAGGCTTTGAGTGGGACAAGGGAGGACAGTGCTGGTCCATCCATATATCTTGCACTGTGGCCAAACCCTCTCCTTTGCCCTCTCCCCTGTAGGAAGCTCTTATATATTAATCTCCTTTCTTCCTCCACTAGAGAACCTGGTTCTTCCTAAGGCAGCATTTAACTATTTATCTTTTCGCACATTTGTTTAATGTTGTTGCAGATATTGGGAATATTGCATGCAGGAAGGAATTTGGTTTGGGGACCAACAAAAATTTAAAAAATTCTCCTATTTGCTCCAATACCATGATTATTTTTACTTTTGTATTTTGTTCCTTCCTGACCTATTTCGTTGATTTCTCAACCAGTCCCGGGCCTGCCTTTTGGAGATCCCAGGCTAGACTTTGTTGACCTGATCATCAATACTGCGGCCTTGAGCAGAGCAGCTCTGTCTGCTCCACATTAACCTTGCTCACCAGGCGTTATTCATCCTGCCTTGGGCTGGCTGGAAGCCCTCAGAATCGCAAGCATCACTGTTGTCTTCATTTTATAGATGAAGAACCAAAACTCAAGAAAAAATTAAAGGGTTTCCTCAAGGTGATACACTTGAAGCTTAATGCTGAGGTAGGCATGTTCTAATGATGAATAACTGCAAAGAGGGTAAAAATTTAGAGTTCAACCTAATTTTGAATTTTTAAAATATATCATTGTGAGCAAATTGTTTTAAGAAATAAGAGCTAACATTATAGAGCCCAAACCTTGCGCCAGTGATCATTCTAATGCTTTACATTTATTAATTTATTCTGTACAACATCTTATTAAGAAAGCATTATGTGACCATTTTATAGATGAGCAGACTGAGGCACAGGAAGGTTAAGAAATATAGGAATTATCAGAGCTGGGATATGATCCCAGGAAATCTGTCTCCACTCCACTGTACTGTCTTATAATATTAAAAAATATATATAGGAAGTACTTAAGAAGACACAAATATGGGTGTTTTCAATTATGCATAAAGCCCTAAAGGAGATGAAAGTTTTGTAAAGGGCAAGAAGCTCAGTTTTAGAAGGATCAGATACAATCAAGCCTTATGTTTGTATAGAGCTTTTCTCGAAAACATCAGTAATTCACTTACATCCCTGCCCACTTTTTGACTTAAGGCTTTTTTTGTTAATAAGGAAAAGATTAAAGGAGTGAGGAGGAAAAAAATGCATTTCTCTATTTAAATGATCAAATGAAATGATGATTGCAACAGAATACTAAGCTAAAACCTTAGCAGTCAAATATGAACCAGTCTGAGATTAGGAGGGCTTAAAGCTCTCAAGCAAATCTGTAAGAAGTGGATCGAGGTCCACTTGGCATCAGAGCTGATTGTAGGTGGATGTTTAATGAGCAGATGATATGTCTTCTGAAACGGAAAAACACCTTTGAAATGTAAATTAACATTCACTCACTTCTCCAAGGCTCAGCCTTTGTATGTGATTATGTACTTCATATTCATGTGCCAGGAAGAGGAAAAGAGTTTGGCAGTGGCAGGAAGATTCCAGGGCTCTGCGAGATGGGCTGATGCCTTGGGCTGCAGTGAAATCAGAATAAATGTGACAGCTCACCCGGTCCCATTCCCTAGACATGCACAGGAAGAACACCTTGGGGAAGGGCACTGGCATCAGGTGTGTGTCAGGTCTTCTACTTTCTGAACCAGTTCAGGTGCTTAAAATTAGGCCAAGGGGGAAATGTTCTGGTATGTTTCCCAAGAAGAATGGAAAATCACCTTGGAAATGCCTCTGACCAATCAGTAAGCAGATAGGCCCCAGATCCTGTTGTTTCACTGCAGCATCCGTGGAAGAACGCATTGTGGGGACCTGAGGAACACTCTCCCAGGAAAACCTCCCTTATTTTACCTTGAAAGTCCTATGCTTGCTCAGGGTTTGGCAGTGGAGTCAGGAATTGGTTCAAGTCATCTGAGGCTGTTCCCAGAGCCCACTTGGAGCTCCAGGCTGTGTGATGGAGGCCCATGTGTCAGTTCTGACACCTCTGCTCTGGGGTGGTTTGTGTCCAGTGGAGCTCAGTGCAGCCCTGACTTTCAGCGTCCTCTCTGCAGCTGAATGAAGGCTGAGAGGAAATAAAAGGAGTAGGGAACGGACGTGTGAACTCACGGGCCAGCTCCCCTCCACATATTTTGTGGTCCTCTGGTTCTGCCGTTCCTCTCCAGAGTCGGCACTCTAGGTCTTCAGATGGTTCCTCTAGGACATGGGCGGTACCACCAAAGCTGTTTGAGGCAAGGCGACAGCAGCAAAAGGGCATCATTTTTCCTTTATTGGAGTATAAATGACTCCCTGGAACACAGCTTTTTGTTTGCACCATTACTATGGGGTGTGCATTTATAGGACACTCTTTGATTTTAAAGTGATTGGGAGGGAGTTCCGTGCTGTTGGCACTTTAGCCATGGGAGGGGAGGTACGAACAGAAGCATTTCTATAATAGTCATTCCTAATCTACCTTTACTTTTTTAGGGTCATATTATTCCTCTTCTGAATCCTTAGCAATGAGAGAAAGCAATCAATAATTCTTCATTTAACATCCTCTAAGATTTTTCCAAGTAAGGCGCCATGGAGGGAAAGTACAAGGTTCTTGTTTTCAGGAACATGATGGGAATACAGGATATATACATCAATACAACAAAGGGCAAAAGGCATTCTGTTACCATTTGATATAAATATGTGAAATTTAGCAGGACAACATACACACAAAAATGCCACCTTCTAAAACCCTTTCTCCATCTTTCTAATTCAAGTAAAATTTTTATCAAAAATTTAAAACAAAGTAAAAACATATTGCCCAGCCAGAAACACATATCCAATGTTATAAAATAAAATCAACCTTTTAATCTACTATCTTAAAAATGATGCTATTCACCAAAAGGTTTTCGAAGACTGATAAAAGCCTATTTGCATAGTCATTTTCTTTATTCCATGATTTAAGATATCTCAAAATGGCCCATTATATTTAGGTAGTAATTATCAGTAAGAAAACAATTAGTTCAGGCATGCTTGCCTTTTTATATCACAAATATAAATTATGTTTTTTTAAAAAAATTTTTTATTTCCACATATTATGGGGGTACAAATATTTAGGTTACATATATTGTCTTTGCCCCACCCAAGTCAGAGCTTCAAGAGTGTCCATCCCCCAGATGGTGTGCACTGAATACCCAATAAATATACCCCATCCCCTCCTCCCCCCTCCCACCTGCCTGACACCCAATAAATGTTACTACTATATGTGCACATAAGTCTTGATCAATAAATACCAATTTGATGGTGAGTACATGTGGTGCTTGTTTTTCCATTCTTGTCACTTAGTAGAATGTGCTGCAACTCTATCCAGGATAATACAAGAGGTTGCTAGATCACCATTGTTTTTTATGGCCAAGTAGTACTCCACGGTATACATATACCACATTTTATTAATCCACTCATGTATTGATGGGCACATGGGTTGTTTCCACATCTTTGCAATTGTGAATTGTGCTGCTATAAACATTCTAGTGCATATGTCTTTTTTACGGAATGTCTTTTTTTTCTTTGGGGAGATGCCCAGTAATGGGATTGCTGGATCAAACAGTGCTACTTTTAGCATTTTTGTTAAGGTATTAGCAGTAGCAGTCTAAGAATAAAAACCCAGGATAGCTTCCATTCTAGTGAGAGGGGTTTTGGTGTGAAGCTTAAATACGTGGATTGAAATCTTTTCTCTACCACTTTATAGCTGTATATCCTTGGATAAGTGACTTGTAATCACTAGTGTTTCATCTCTCGAAAGTGGAAAAATAATGTATTTCAGGGTTATTGTGAGTATATAGAGAGTATAGAGCATGTAAAATGCTAGCTTTGGTGCCTGATTAATGATAAGCACTCAGTAAAAGTGTGTTATGATTGTCTGTATCATTGATATGTGTGAAGAACCCAAAATGTTGGAAACTTTTCATCTTGATTTTACGTTATTTTGGTCAGAATGATTGAGATTGTGCATTTGACACAGGTGTTAATGCAATTTAGTTAAGTATCATTACAAATTGGAATACAATTATTTTCCTCTGTGAGCTTTGTTCATGGAATATGATTTGAAGAGATGTCTTACTATTTGAGTCATTTTAGAGTAGGTCAGAAGCCATGATGAGAATTTAGATCGCCAGAAACGTGGCTGCTGTAATGGGTGATGGAATTGCATCATTAGCTAACATTAGGTGTTCACAGCACAAAGGGAAGTAGGGAGTAGAGCTATTGATCAGGTCACTTCAGACAAACCATTCACTCTAGTCAAAGTGTAATTTCCTCAAAAAAGCCATGTCTAGTCTTATAAGCAGTTCTCCAAAAAGCCATCAAGTAAGGTTGTGGGAGCTCTTTCTGCCCTAAGAGGAGAAAATCTTTCTCCACCTTCTGCTTTTTTCCAACCCTTGCCCTTAAGGGAGGAAGGAATAGACTCAGAATGGTCAGACTTAGACAGTCACAGGACCATGTGTTTACACCAAGGGAATGTGGTGCAGTGCGCCCATGTGCGGGTGCCCCTGCTGTCTCCTGCGATCTGAGAGGGGACTGGCTTTCCCAGTCCCTCCAGCCTCGGCCAGTCTCTCGAGTGCTCCCTTACTCCCTGCTCTTCATCCCAGGACCCTCACCTCTCCTGCAGGAAGATCCACAGCTTCCTCTTTTCCACATGGCCGCTTATACTGGGCTATTTCCTAGACATGAACCAGACAGCACATGCCACATAGTGCTGGGTGCTGGGGGTAGACGAGATCTTTCCTGTTGTCTCTCTTCCTTCTTTTGTTCTTGCACTGGTGTGTGTACTTCATGTTGGACTTTCCTTAGATTGCAGCAGTAAGGTCTCACCCTCAGATTGGAGGGTTCATACCCACAGATTCATTGGTTGGGGGAGCAAGAAGCCTCATTTAGGGATTCCAGTATAAGTTATGATCTCCATCCAGCTTTCATTAGATCATTGCTCTGAGGTACTTAATGGCCTTCATCAAGCTGTTAACAAAGTTGATACTTTGTTCCCCATTTAGCCTTTGTTTCTTTGTTTTGCTCCATTTTTTAATTACTTTGAGGTATTTATAAATAGAACTATCTTATTTTTTAAGAGTTGAAAAGCTGGTCCAGTCTAATATCAAAATTTCACAATCTCATGTGATCCAACATTTTCTCTCCTCCAGGTCAGGCTCCACTCAGTTTCCAAGATCTACAGTGGGATGAAGGGTGTAGTCTGTCTTTCTTAGTACTCCCCCTGATACTTTCCTGCTTTCTCCATTCAGCGCTTCTAGCTTATTTGGGGCTGGGGTGGGTAGAGAAGGGATGAGAGAGGTAAAGGAAATAAAATGTTTATATATAGCTGGGGTGATTGGAAATTTCTCTGGGCCGTTAAAATGCTGTCAATAGGGGCAAGTGTTCCAATACTGACTTTTTCCTGTAGAGTGTTTTCCTGGGTGGTTCCATTTGTAGATCTCTGTTGTGAGTAATACCTCGATTTCTTGAGACTCCTCTTTAGAGACCCATCCACCAGACTTTCTGTTGGAATCTCTCTGGGGATACCTTGTTCCTCCAGGTATCAGGTGTGCTTTTGGGTGGACCCATATCTGGTCCATGGGAAACAAACACCTTGCTTTCAGTGGAAGTATAGCTCACTACTGTTCCCACCCTAGCCCTCTCTCCTCCTCTTGTCTGTAGAAGCTGCAGCCTCCTCCTGAATAGACTTTTCCAGGCGACAGCCAGTAGCAAGACTCTGTGTCCCCCAAACTCCGGTTCTCTCTGTTATTTTCAAAAGCTGTTTTTCTTTGCTTTAGGCATAGGAAATGGCTTGTTCCCTCTGCTATTGGAAAATGGGAGACTCAAAGTGAGTGATAGCCAAGGGTTTCAAAACTGATTCTCAGTATCTTAGCAGGTCCTCTGTAAGCGATATTTCACTGATTGTTCTCTAGAAACTCTGAGAAAACAGGAAAAGTCAAATTTAACATTATTACATTTATATATAGATACACAGTAATGTGGTTACTAAATGACTGTTTTATTCAATTAACACTCTTGAATTCTTAAACATGGATATGGCCCAATCCTTCAGTGGAACTGTACAGTTTTAACCTTTATTTGATTCTTAAGAAATGGACACTCACTGGTTCTGGTCACAAATCACATGCTAGATAATTAAAAATCAATAAGGGTAGTTGCTTTTTGTCAGTTTATTAAAGAGAGCTTGGAGTTTTAACAGTAGAAATTAACACACCTGCAGGTTAGATCTCTAAATAGCACGCTCTTCTCCGGCTACATAGTTGGAATTGGAGCCGCACATATGGCATAACTAATCAAAACATATGTTCTTTGCCTCTAGCCCTTCATTAATTGTTACTCGTTGCAGGTATTTGCACAAAGGGCGTTCCTAGGGCTGTAAGAAAATAGAGGTTCTGACAATTGTTTAATAAATTAACAGTTGAAAATATAAAAATTTACAATCCAAGAAAATAAGTCATTAACTTTCACTAGGTTTTTCCAGACCTTCCCTGGGCAGTAAAAAGCGATTTATTAAAACCTCTTTGCAAGGGGAATTCAAATCTTCTGCCACAATCTGTGCCTGGATAATCTAAGTGAGAATTGTTTTAAAACAAATACATTTATAAATGAGCTATGGGGATACTTGAAGAAGCATGTTATAATCAGGATTAGTTTAGGAAATTCAAGATGGGAGCCTACTTTTATTAACTGATTATTTTCTTTCAAGATGCTTTTCACTCTTAGGGGATAAGCACTTCATTTTATGCCCTAATACTTCCATAAGTTTTGCTGGAGTTCTTTCCTGAGGTTGTTGCTGCCCAAGCAGGTTGTATTGCCTGCTGCACAGAGAAGAGTCAATACACTGAGACAGTCAGGGTTGCAGTGGACAAAGGGTTTACTTCCACGGAGTGCTAAGTGGAGAGATGGGGAGGAATTTCTCAAACTCGCCTCCCTGAGAATGTGGGAGACAGGATTTTTAAGGATAGTTTGGCAGGCAATGGGGTTTGCTAATTGGTTAGGTTTGAGGCAAAATTATAGGGGCATAGAAATCATCTTCTTGGGTTGAGTCAGTTCCTGGACTGGGGTCACAATTCCAGTTGAGTCAGTTTCTTCCTATGGGCTACTGCTCTGGGTGGGCCAGCCAATCCACTGGAACGTGAGGTCAGGAAAATATCTCAGAAGCTACCTTTAGGTTTCAAGAAGGTGATGTTATCCACGGAGAAAGTTAAGAGTCTTTATGACCGCCAGCTATGTGACTCCAGAGTAGCAATTACAGAGAAGAAAACAGGGGGACAGTGGCTGGTTATTATCATTACTTTTACCTAAGCCTGTGCCTTCGCAGAGTTTTAGGCCTTTACCACCATTCTTGCCTTGTATTCCTTTGCTGATTGGTAAAGGGCAGTTTCAAGGTCATGTCATAGAAGAATATTTAATAGGATTTATGACTCTGGCCTTCTGGTTCCTCCCATAGTCCCAAAGTCACAAAGTAACCTGAAGGGTTTTTTTTTCATATTTACTTCTTTTGGGGAAAGATGGATAGCTGTACAAACTCTGTGTTTGGATTACCTTAAAAATTAAACATTGACTCCTTTATTTTCCTCTTGTAGGGGTGACAGGAAGCTTGGCCTTTCCCTGGAAAGTTCTCTGTAAGACCAGCTCACAATTAAGGCACAGAAATAAGAGAAAAGGTTTATTTACCATGCGCATAGGGAGAATCCCATAGTGATTACCTGGTATCCCAATGAAGTTCAGATATTTTTATACCTGCATTTTTGTAGGGGAGGGGAAATGTGGAGTACAGGTAATTCTGCTTAGGGGTGACAAATGGTGCTAGGGAAGACAAATGGGTGGGGGAGACAGATTGACTTGTAAATGATTTTCTTTTGCAAATTAAATTAACCTGAGAGACAGTTACTGTGTTTAAAATAATTTGGGCCAGGTCTGTTTGCATTCTTGATCTTCTTTCCTGAACTATACTGAGATAACAGGGAGATGAAGGGAATTCAGTTGTCCCCTTTGATCTTTTGATCAGGTCAGTCTGGTTTATGGTTTATGCAGATAGAGAGAAAGCCTCTTCCAAGGGCCTGTGAATCTCTGAGATCCTTTAATTAAAAAGAAAGTCGTATTTTGGAGTGAAATTTCCTGAGCTCCTTCATTCTTCTGTGTTTAACATTTTGGAGCTGTCTTGAAGTTGTCAGGAATGTTCATTTTCACAAACTCCAAAGGCAGTACATGAAAGATTAAACTGACTTCTGTTTTTTTTTTTTTTTGAGACAGAGTCTCACTCTGTTGCCTGTGCTACAGCAACCTCAGACTCCTGGGTTCACGCAATCCTTCTGCCTCAGCCTCCCCAGTAGCTGGGACTACAGACATGCGCCACCATGCCCAGCTAATTTTTTCTATATATTTTTAGTTGTTCAGCTAATTTCTTTCTATTTTTAGTAGAGACGGGGTCTCGCTCTTGCTCAGGTTGGTCTCAAACTCCTGGGCTCAAACAATCCTCCTACCTCGGCCTCCCAGAGTGCTAGGATTACAGGCGTGAGCCACTGCACCTGACCTAAACTGACTTCATGAAGAGTCATTTCTAAGATCTGGAGATGAGAAGAGCTTCTAGAAATGAACGTGTTTGGATTGTTTCCACAAGACATGAAAACTCACTGAAGGGTTTGCCAATACTTAAGGGATTGTAATGCTTGTTGTTGTTACTGTTGCTGGAGGCATGTGTACTTTCTACATGCCTAACAGCCAAAGGGTCCTTTGACGTAAGGGTCAAAACAATGAGGGGTGGTTTATTCTTTGCAATGGGGGTGAGACTTACATTGGTGAGGGAAAAAAATCAAGTCACTGAAATGTGTAATTTTAGGAAAAAAATAATGTCTCTTTGACAATTTCAGGATGGGCATGGATGTCAGGTAGGTGAATGGAAATGGATTAATTCTTGATGATAATTTTAATCATTATACAGTTGGGAGGGTCTTGTCACCATTTAAGATAATTGGTTATTTGGGGGATCTATATGGATATATTTGGGGAGAAAATGTTCCCAAACATGATTTGGCTCTAAGTTTAAACCTGCCCCCAATTTAAAAGTTAACTTTGGGGTAACATCTGGAGAGATGCATATTCTAGAAAGACAGTTCTCTGTAGGTTGCATCGTGTCCAAATGGGGAAACATTTCTACTTATCAGCTGGTACATGCACAAAAACAAGCACACAAGTGTTATTTTTGAGGTGATAGTCTGTGCCATTATTAATTTATTGCCTCTCAGCTCCAAATTTATCCTTCAATGTATGTCCTGTGATAATAGAGGGAATTCCTTTAGAGCGGCTCTTCTTTACACTATGCGTGACATTAAGCTTTGTCAGTAGAGGGTGCTGGAGAGAGATTGTAGGAGGAAGGGGCTCTCCTGCTGTTTATTGTTATGGCAGAGGAAGGTGGGGGTGGGAGGTATTAGCAGAGTCTGAGTGTGAACATCTGGTGGAGGTCCGACCCATCCGTGGGCCTGGAGTCTTCACTTACCTTGCACCCTCCGCCTGGTGATAATCTTTCTGTGCCCTTCTTAAATTGGGAACTGGTACCCCAAAGCCTTCCTGCTTGTACCCGTGCCCCTTTGGGATTGCCTCCCACTCCATTGGCTCCCAGCTTCCCTCTATAGTCTGGAGGAGTGTGACCCATTCTGCACATCCACACTGCTGATTGCTGACCATTTCCTCCTCAGCACTCTAGAGGGGTGCTTCCTGCTTGCCCAATGACTGCAGACTACCTCTAGGCTGGACAAACCAGAAAACTTTTCTGGTCTTCCTTGAGCTGCAATATACCTTCTCCAATGGGGTCTGAACCCCAGCCTTGGGGAGGGGACCCTCTTTGAAGTTTGTTCTTCTTTGAGTGCTCTCTCTCAGCCCTGGGATACCATACTGAGTTTTCTTATGTCTTATAGTTACTCTTTTTTCCTAGTTTAATTGTTCTTTGTATTAATCTTCCTCTGTTAAACTGATTGTGTGCTTTCTATCTCCTGAGTAGACCCAGGCTGCTACAATTGAGTCAAATCTCAATTGTTCACGTGGACATAGAAAAGTGACTTCTAGGAAACATGTAGATTGAACTGGGAGACACTTTTAAGGAAGCCAGTATAGTGTAATGAGTGTGACGTCTATTTTGGGTTAGGAGATGTTTCATGTGGTGGTGATGCTACAGATGTTCTGTAGAGGGCTGCTCCGTGGAACAATCCTGCAGGGTTGATGCCTCTCTGAGTGTGTCTGGCAAAGAGAGCTAATGGACTTTAAAAGGCAATACTTGGGATTATGTGACACATGTAAGTGATAAAGAACAAGATGGTTATTCATTCAATAAGTATTTACGGAGTGCCAGTTATGTGCTGCGTACTGTCCTAGGTATGGAAAATATAGCAGTGAATAAAAGAAACAAAACAAAATCACTGCATTTGTTTTTACTTAGATCTTTCCTTCATATTATCTTTTGCCTACGAGCCACTTCAAGTTGGTGCTTCTCACTTTATGCTTGTTATTCCCGTCATCAACAGAATGAAGCATTTCACATAATATGGTTAGTAGAAGTGAGGAGAGGGGAGGTTGGAACTGCAAGTTATGTGAAACCAGGCATATGAAAACAAATTTAAGTAAAAACGTTTTACTTTGGAACAAACATTTCAAAGAGATTTTGCTGCCCTCAAATGAATAGCAATAGGTGAATGGAAAATTAGACATAGGTGGTGTGTGAAATTGACTTTGAATTTCTCATTAATTAAGAATTCTCAGTGACCTGATTGGCCTAATTACACTGGTTGGGAAATTTGATCATTAGGGAAATGAAACATGCAGCTATACCACCCTCTTAAAAAGCTCAAATGAGACTTGGCATGGTCTCTGAAAGAATCAATGTTACAACTACCTCCTGCTCAGAGGCTCCTGACCCAGTAGGCCTGGACCTCACCTCTTGGACTCTTGCAGTATTTCCTTGCAGATGAATTTCCTCCATCCATTTGGAGCTCTGCTTTGTATATTCTTCGTTTTTTTTTCCCTGTAGGGTTACTAGGTTTGTATTAATTTGTATTAGTTCTTTTGCTTTGCAACTTGTGGCAGACTTTGGTAAGAGCAGCAATTTGGTGGCTGGATCTCTGCTTTGTTAATTATGAGAGGGATGAAATCTGTTATCAGAATGGTTTTGATATCAGGACATATTAACAGAGTCCTTTATCATGGTCAGTTGTTTATTTTAGTTCAATCCAGCAGTAGATTTGACTTGTTAGAGGGGTTCATATGTTTTCACTGAAGACAACTGGTGCTTTTTTAAAAAAGGAATAAACTGATAGAAGAATATTTTATTTTCTTTTGTTCATAACATAAATAGTCTGAGGTGGAGGGGCACTGATGTTCCAAACTTTTCATTGCTTTATTTCCCACCCTCTGTGTCTTCGTAGTCTGGTAGGTATGAACTCATGACCGCTTTTTGCCTTCTACCTCTTTCTCTTCACCTTCCCCAAAGTAGGAAGGAGGAGGGTGGTTGGTGAAGGAGGAAATCCTCTCTGGATACTGTGATGTGATAGCAAGCAGGTATGCAAAGTTCTTTTTATCCCTCCTGCAATTCAATGTTTCCATAAATAAAACTCAGCTAAAAAAAGGACTACCTCTTTTGAAGTGTGTGAAGTTGAATGCTACCTGATGCTCGGGAAGCACTTACAAATTTTTAAATAAGGCAGTAATATTTAAAATCATGTTGACATTTTATGGCATATGCATGTCTAACTGTTATTTCCTTGAACTCATATTTTCATATTCAAATTCCATGATTATAATTTAATTCAAAATCCCTATTTAAGTGATAACACAGGGCCAGCAAAACGTGTGTAGCATTTAAATGTGTGACAGTATTTCAATAAAATGTTCATAAGGGACTTTCCTATTAAGAATTTGATTAATGAGCCTAATGTAGTTTGTTTCACCATAAGTATACTTTTTAAAAAAAAAAATCTAAGAATATTTTCAAAAATTATTTTATTAAGCCTTTAATGAATGCTGTTAGAACCATAATTACCTATAGCAATAGTATCTTCCATTTATATCTTCCTTTTATTAGGCCCTGAGTGCAGACCTTGACATATTATATAGGTTCAGTAAAGAGGAAGCTACTATGATCACTATTTTCAACTGACAGTCTTGGTATGGGGAACTCAAGAAGCACACCATGCATGTTATGGGGTTATTTAGAGAATAGAATAGGATGAGTGTGCCTTTGGCATAGTAGGACTTAAAGGGTCAGAGTCAAAAGAACTCCTATTCTATTGAGGCAATATAGTGTGGAGAAAAGAGGACTTACCCCAGAGACCTGGATTCTAGTTTCAGCTTCGCTGCTAACCTACTATATGAACTCAGGAAAATCAATTAACCTCTCTGAGCCTTGGTTTCATCATCTATAAAGTGAAGGAATTGAATTAGGTGTCCTCTAAGATGCTTCCAGTGATCAAGTATGATTCCATCTCTTTTGGGGATTTAGTTTTCATGCTTGTGAGATAATTATCAGCCAAGTGCAAACCAAGGGAAAGGCACATTTAAGCTATTTGCTGGACTTAGATTTCGTAGTCAAATTAGTAGTATTTGAGGCTCCGCAATTTTTATGTACTACTGTAGAAGACCTTGCTTCACACGTCCAGCACTCAGAGTAGCAGCAAAGCAGCACGATTTGTTTTTCCAGGAATTTGGTGAAGAAATCTGATGATTTTGGCAGTTTACCTGGAATTCTAGGAAAAAACCCAACTGTACCCAGGAGCTTTTTAAAAAAGTTGCTTTTAATTTTTTTTAAGCAGAAAGATTAAGTGAAAACAACAATGGGAGGATGTTTTCTTGAACCCAGTTCAATAAACACATATTGAGCTTCTATTAAAGGCTTACAACCTCTTATCCATAAATCTAAAATCCAAAGAGCTCTAAAAAAACAGAATTCATTTAGTGGCAAAACCTGACCTGAATGGCTATGAGGTTATGTGCGTTCATTATTTATCCCATTTAGTATGAATACACATATCTCTCACTGAAGAAAGTGTAATGTATTTGTTTTTTTGGAGTGCTGCCCCAGAACCTACTGGGAATGTTCCTCAAAATCTGGCACTTGACCTGTAATACCATTCTAAGCTTTGAAAAGTTTCGAATTCCAAAGCAATCTTGTCCTAAGGGTTTAAGTAAAGGATTTGTCACATATGAGACATGGGTGAGGGCAGATAGGAGGATGGCCAGAGGGGAAGTGTGTGAAATGCAAAGGTAAACAGGACTCACTGTTCTGAGTTCTCAGATACATGCACTGATATAATACGATGTATTGTAGAAGAGACGTGGATGAAATTTAAGAGAGGAGGCAGTGATTTCTGCTGGGATTTGGGGTGTATTGCAGAGGAGGGGATATTTGAATAGGGTCCTGAAGGAAGATAGTGTTTTTCACAGGAAAAGTCACTCCCAATGGAAAGAAAAGAAGGCATGAACATTCCTGGGGTATTGGGAGCGCCACAGCTTTCTGCAGCTGAATTAGGGAGGCTGAGGAGAAGACGTTATGGGGTAAAGTGTTTGAAAATGAGACTAGGATTATTATTTTGTACCTTGCATGCCATGCTAGTAACCACCTCCTGACCCCCACTTAGGTTGTGTTCCCCAGAGGCAGAGCCTGAGAAGATTCACATGTAAATGTTTTGTTAAGGGAACACACCCAGGGAGACCAATAAGAGAGTGGGGTTGCAGGAAAGGGAAGGTCAGGAAGCCAAGGAAGGGAGCTTGCTTCTTAGGCTAAGTTCCAGAGGTGGCTTCACTTTGATCCTGCAGAGGCACTAGAGAGTGAAAGAAAAGCCTTAAACACTCTGGCACTTACCAGTCATTTGAGTTAGGGCCATGGGGCATGGGCTGGATTGGTGATATTGGTGATATAAATTTCAGGGACTTCAGCTTTCTTGCCTGGATTCTCTAAAAGTAAGTGCAAGTCCTGGCTGCAAGTGAAGTGTGTGTGTGTGTGTGTGTGTGTGTGTGTGCGTGCGTGTGTGTGCGCGCGCTCGCGCATGAAGCTCACTAAAGTGGTCAACAGAGGTCCGAGGGGAGGGGACAGAGTGTTAACATTTTTTGTCACAAAGCCATTTGGCGACTTTTTATTGAATCTTAGGCTTTGTACTAAGTACTTCAAAAAAATCATCTGATTCAATTCTCACAACAATTCCATAAGGTAGGGGATATTTTCCACTTTACAGGTGAGAATTCTGAAGCTTAGAAGGTGTACTGACCAGTCTCGTTAGTGGAGGCCTGTGCTTACAACCATGCTCTTTCTGGCTCCCGATTCCCTGCAGACAGCAGGGTTCCTTCAATCTTCAGGCCTCGCCCCGCCCCTGCCTGCCCCCCACCGCTCGGCAACTCTGCTGTGTAATCTGTTTTACATACTGCTGCTTCTTTGACACTTTTCTCTGAAGGATATTCTGAAGTTTAAAAAATTTTCAAACTGCTACAAATAATAGAGAGCCAAAGAAAGTTTTTAAGATAAGAGAATCATAACGAAAAACTTTTAGAAAAGTACTCTCTCTTTTATTTTGTGTGGATTTTCATTCTAATCGATGTAATCAAGAGCTCTTGAATAACATTCATATTATATAATAAAGCAGAACATCCACTCTTATTTAAGTTTACCTTGAGTAAGAATATTATTAAATCAAAACTAATGCTTACTTTGTTGCTGCTGTGTTTTGTTTTAAATTTGGAATTCCTTCAGAACTTTTTAGAAACTAAGTTTTCAATGGTCAACAAACGGAAAGAAATGAGTTGATACAATTAATTCCTGAAAGTTCTGAATTGTGTCCAGTCCATCTAGAATTAGATACATTCTAATTCTGTTCATTTCTGGCAGTTCTAAAGCAGGATAGTCAGAAGAGGCCTCCACAAAAAATTATGAGTACAGTTTGGTTTGTGGAGGTAAATGTATACGTATATCAGAGTACTAAGAACATTTCTCTCTCTGTCTTCCCACCCCCGTATACACTTGCAGATGCCAAAGAGGTCATTTTTGTTTGTTTATTCTTCTAACAAAGATTTATTGAAAGCCTATTATATACCAGGCAGCAAACAAAATAGGCAAGAGTTACAATCAAGTGGAGGAGAATAAATGATTATGATTGTAATTCATTGTTAGTTTTGCAAACAAAAGAAACAAAACAAATTCTAAGCTCTGGAATTTGAGGGTCTGGGGAAAAAAGATGTTTCTCTAGGAATTAGTTATTTTATATTATACGTTTAGCTGCAAAGAAAATAAATTTCCTGAGAATTCAACTCAACAAATATTTATGGAGCATCTGCTGTATGCCAAGAACCATTAGCACTGTTAATGAGTGGCAATAATTTCTTTGTTGGGTACAATGGACATGGCGAACTGATACCCTGTGAAGAATATTTTTGGGAGAGTGATGATCTCTTAAAATTCTCCTAACTGTCAAAATGAAATTCATAGGTGAACCTTTAAAATAGAATAAATACACGTAGGCACCATAAACAGCACAGTTAAGATTTTTCTACATTACTATTACAGAATGGGGTTTTATTCTTAAATAAAAAGACTTGGGAAAGAACACCGATTTTTAGCAACTCCTTTATTCATGCACAGTTACTCCTGTTAGAGTTATTTCAAAAATATTATGTTATTGTTCATCTGCAGGAAACGAGAGTTAGCTATAGAGCAAATGTTTCCACTTCAAATACTCAGAACCTTTTGCTTGGCTACATTCCATCCCTTCTCTTCTCTTTGGAGAGAAGAGAGACTTTTCTGTCTCTGCTTGTTGTGTTTTGTCAGTTGTATCCATATTGATGAGCCAAGAGGAAATAAATGTTACCGAAAAATAAATCTGTTCCTGTGTCTTTCCCCCAGACTGCCTCCCAGATCCATCGCCAGCATCAGCATGCTTGACTGCGAGAAGCAGGAGCGCCCTGCCAAGTTTGATGCACTGTCTCTACCATGACACCCTGAGGAGGAACTTGGATTTCACACCAGTGAACAGTAAGTACAACATATTTCACTATGCCATGTTCAACAGAAAGGAATACGGGCTTGAAATATATTCATAGAGCCTGTCATCTTTCCCTACCTCTCCAACAGAGAAGAGCTTTCCTTCTAGTTCTCATTGCCAATCTCGTCCCTGTCCAATCCGCTGTGGGACCCCTTCCTTCTCTTACAATTTGGTATTAGCAAGCCAGGTATTGAATTTAAACTCCCTCCACTTACTGAAAAGCCAGCCCCTTCTCAAAGGGTCAAATCAAGTTTTATCTCTTCTGCTAAACTTTTCTTGCCAACTCCAGGACACATGGATCTTTAATTTCCATGAACAGCTTTATGACCAGAATCAGACAGTGTTAACATTCTCCCCAAACTTTTTCATGTATGTTAACTTAATTTTTTTTCAATTAAATTTCAATTTTAAGGGAAGAAACTATTTTTTATTCTTTGGGTATATGTCTCATGGTATTGAATACTCCCTCTTCTGTTTTGCATAGTACTGTGTGAATTTATTCAATCACTGAAAAAAATTCTTTACCTAGTTCACAGTCGAGTGCAACATAAGGCACGAAAATGCTGCAAAACATAAGGCAGCTCCTGCTTTCCAAGACTTCATAGTTTAGACAAGGAAAGAAACATGAAAATATATATAACAAGACTGATACAGAGACACAGTTCATTCATTTACTCATTACTGAGCACTTCTCAGTTGGTTAGGAAAATATTCATAGCCCTTGCAGTTACGGGGCTTAGTGACTAGAGAGCTGGAGGAAGCACTGTCTCTCTCTCTCTCTCTCATCTCTATCTCTATCTCTATCTCTCTTTATCTCTATCTTTATCTCTATCTCTACCTCCATCTCTCTCTCTCTCTCTCTCTCTCTCTCTCTCTCTCTCTCTGTCTTTCTCCCTTTCCTGAATAACAAGAAAAGCAAGAAAGAAGGAAAATAAGTGTAAGGCTGGTGGTGGGCACCCCTCCCCTCCCTAAAGCAAAAAGAGAAGCCCATGAGACCCGCCCTAAAACTGTAACAAAGAACTCTCCACTTTGTGTGCCAAAACTTCGGGCCAAAGAAAAACCCCCATCCCCCAACTCTGAAACCTATATAAGCCCACCCCAAACTTCCGGGCAGTGCAAATTCTCTGGCCCCCTCTCTCTGGACCAGTGAACCTCGCCCGGGAGCACTCTCTTTCCCCTTCCCCCAATAAGGCCTCGTTGCTTGCCCTTTTCACTCTGCTCATCTTTCTTTCTCTGGCGCTGACCATCCAAAAACCTTACAATAAGATGATGAATAACTATGAAAGAGATTGAGTTCTATTTTCTCTAGCAAAATTCAACAGACTCTTGTTCTTCCACTCTTGTGGAAATGTCTTCCATAGGGATAAGGTATTAATAGGCAGATGAAAGATTTTGTGTTCTCTGCTGCCTCCCAGAAGAGGGGATGTACAGAATTTACAGTCCAGGTAGCTGGAGGTTTAGAGAGTTAATCCAGAAACATGAAGAAGGGAGACTACAACAACAAAAGTATCTTTAAGACTGAGCCCTTGCGTTGGAGACCTTAGCATGGTGGGACACTGAATTCAGAAGCAACAAAACCCAAAGTTCTCATACACTGGCAGAAAAAAAGTTATCTCTATCCTCTCTCCTCCCATTGTAAATTGCCCTCTGCCTCCACCGTTTTATGAAATTGTTCTTTGTAAAGTCGGCAATGACATCCTAACTGCCAAAGGGCACTTTCAGTCTACATACTATTGGGCTTCTTTGTTGAATTTGTTTCTGCTAATCTTGCTTTCTGCAAACAATCAGTTTCAAAACTTGAATTCTATGACTGTAGTGTGCTCTCTTTCTCTTCCGGACCCTCAATCCCTTTTGTATTTGTCTTCTAGGTGGGAGTAGTCTATTTTCCACCATTATCTCCTCTCCATCTATGTGCTCTCCTAAGCTCATCTCCTCTGCCCTCATGATTTTGAGTACTACATATGATTTTGAGTACTTGTTCCCCATAAGTCTCTTTCTTGTGTATAGATTATTCACGCAACACGTCAGCTCTAACTATGCCTTATATGCCCTTCAAACTCAGCATAGTCCAAACAGAACTCCCTATTAATATTTTCCTCTATAAAACAGTCATTTCCAATCTTTATTTCAACTGGTGAAAATACCATTCACCTAATACTTCTAACTGAAAACTTTGGAGCAATTGTTGAGACCTCTGTCTCCCTCACTGATCACATCCAATGAGTCTCCAAGTGTTTTTCAAATACATCTCTCTCTCTCTCTCTGTTTCTATTACCTCTGTTCTAGTTAACTTGAATTCCTGTAATGCCTTTCTAAGTGGTCTCTGGACATTCAGACTTTATTTCCCCTCAACTCCATTTCCTAAGCAAGTAAAAAACTGACTTTTTAGACATAAATATGATGATGTTCATTACTTTGCTTAAAACCTTCAATGTCACTTAATTGTCCACATTGTCAATTTTCTTTCTGTGGAACAAAAGACCTTACATCATCCCCTACCAACTTCCAGTTGCGTTCTCTCTCCGACTAGCGCCTGGTAAGTGGGGTGTGGCTGGCTATGTGATTTCATACCTCTATGTCTTTGCTCTTCCAGAAATGCCCTCACCTTTTCATCTCCTTGACTAACTGATTTCTGCTTGTTATGACAATTAATAACTACCTCCAAATTTTTGATGGTTGTGATCCTTTGCAGTTCCAGGGTAACTTAAAAGAATGCAACAAAAGTCACAGGAAATTTTTAAGTAGATTCTATGTGAAGATTATAGTAGCCACATGATGTTCCACATGCCCTACATGTCAGCAAAGTCCATATATAAGCCTGATGTAGACCAAGAAGCAGTCACAAAGGTTTCATCAGAATGCTGCCTCGGTTTTATTCCAGTGGCTATCCCTTCCCATCACCATGAAAATCCCCTTACTGAAAATGAGCAGAAGGAGAGATTTTTGTTACTATCTTTTCCAGGATGTTGTCTTGTTCCTTCCGAATAGACTATGGTCAAATTTTATGTGGCCTCCAAGCCAAACATGTCAGTACTAAATTATTTAGATTTTATATACTGGAAATGCACACTCTTGCTTTCCCATCCTCACTGTTGGCCACAGAGAGCTGAGCTGAAAAAATGTCATCAGACCTCAAAAGATTAATTAGTTGAAAATAGAGAAAACATGGATGGAGTCCTCAGTTCATACCTATACAGCAATAAGATCCCTAAGCAGAAAGTAGGTCTGGATGACAGGTTAAATGTTTCTACACAAATTATTAAAGTTCTTTATTATTAATACTAGGTTTAAATATAATTCTTTATGTTATACCACTATTTATTCTTGAAGATTCAGTTTTTGAATCAAGATCTTTGGGAGAACTTTCATAAATTTCCAGACTAGATTTTGTTCACCAATCCTCACCCCACCTAGTACTTTGTGAATTAAAACATTGAATTGAATGTTTTTCTTTATATCTCTAGCTCTTCTACTATCATGGGCTACTTGAGAGTAGTAAATTGTTTATAATTATTACTAATCCCTCTAAATCTAGAGCAATGCCTAGTAGTAGGTGCTTTTTTTTTTTTTTTTTTTTTTCCTGGATTTCATCTTCCTCATCTACATAGCAGGGATAATAATGTTTGTCTTCAGGGTTTTTAATGAAAGTTTGACATAAGGTAGGCATTGGGCCTGGCACCCAATGTGCAGGAATATTGCACATAAATAACAGGAATCAGGAAGATAAGACAGAGTTTCATCATTCATTCAGTCTATTTCTTAAACGAATGTATGAATTTGCTAGGCACTGTTCTTGGTTCAGGGGATATGGCAGTTTATAAAAAACCCAAGTTTCCATTCTCATGGAACTTGTATTCTCATAGAGAGATGTGTGTTGGAAGAAAAGGAAGAGTGTGTAGCTGGAGCAGAAAAAAGAAGCTGGGAGGTGGTGAGGAGCAATGGATGAGATTAGAGAGAAAGTAGAGGCCAGATCAGGTAGGCCTGGGGTCTGGGGTGAAGATGTTGAGTTTGACTCTGAGTGAAATGGAAAACCATTTAAATACTTTGAGGGGAGTAATGATATAGTTTGACTTATGTTAAAGGCTCACTCTGGCTGCTTTGTAGGAACAGACTGTAGGGAGACCAGGGCAGAAGCAGTAGGTGCTTAATAAAATGAATGAGTAACCAAACTGGTATTGGTTGCAATGAAGTTTAGATTTTAAAGAATCTAATGATTCTCAATGTCTACATAGTAATCAATAAACTCACTCTCTATAGATAGGTAGATATAGATACATGGATATATTGATATAGATAGATAAATTTTTCTGATAACAAGTTAATGTCACATTGAGGCAAGCAAAATTTTGCATTTTGGCTATTCCCAGAGGTACTGGGAATGAGGAAATAAATCACCTGGCAGTGTTCCATAAAGCTAATAATCTAAGAGAATTCATATAAAAGAACTTATTAAAGATTGCATGGGCTAGTATGTTGCATTGGGTAAGTGACAGTGAGCTAACCTGTATGCGTGAGTACAGTTGCCATTAAAAAGTGAAACTGGAAATGAACACCTAGTGAATTGGAAGGAGAGAGCAGAATAACTTCCAAGGGAGAAAAACACATGACTGAAACCTGATTGATGATGTTATATCTGAAGGAAGGTGATACCAAGCAACTGAGGAGCTGGACTGCAATGGAAATGTAAAAATAGTTAAGTCATGGCCCATGTTGTGGTAGCGCTCTTCTAACCTTTTTACAGGAAGAGGGACTGTGGTCAGGAACAAACCTCTCAGGGTCAAGTCGTAGAGACATCGTTCTTGTGGGGATGGCTGTTTCAGGCTCTCTCAGTCTGATGCCACCATAAGGGGTGTCCTATTGGGGAGGCAGGGAGGTATTTCACATAGAAGAAATGACATAAATGGAGAAGGCAGGGAAACAAGTGTTCCAGCCTGGCAGGAACAGAGTTGCAACAAGTAAGAGGCTGGCACTAGTGGTTAGGTGATAGATTAAGCATTTGGGGAGAATTATATACTGTCCTAAAGTATTTGTTAATGGGTGGATTAAAGGGGCCATAGAAGATGACTAAGGGAGGGATTAGAGTTAAGGTATAAGAAGATCAAACTTGTGGTTTTGTAGAGAATATAATAAAGAATGGAATTAGAGAAACCTATTAGAGATTTTTGTGATAGAGCAGGTGAGAAATCATTAAGGCCTGAACTAAGCAGTGTACAAGAAAAAGTGTTGAGTATGATCTGTGAATGCAAAAAGGACACCATACAAAAGACAAAAAAGGCTTCTAGCATCAACATTTGACAACAAATCTTTAATACCGTTCAACTATCTCACTTCGCTTTGGATCAATAAAATGCCTGTAAATGATATCTCTGAAGCCATGAAGCACAAATAAAAAAATTATTGAGATAAATATACATAGCATAAAGTTTACCATTTTAATCATTTTCAAGTGCACAATTCTGTGGCATGAAATACATCCATAATGTAACCATCAGCACTATCCATTTTCAGAACGTTTTTACCATCCCAAACTGATACTGTGCCCGTTAAACATTAACTCCCAGTTTTCTCCTCCCTCTAATCCCTGGTAACCTCTATTCTACTTTCTGTCTCTGTAAATTTTCCCTATTCTAGATACCTCATATAAATGCAATCATTTATATGGCTGAATAATATTCCATTGTATGCATATGTCACATTTTGTTTATTTATTTATTCATTGATGGACATTTGGGTTGTTTCTACTTTTTGGCTGTTGTGAATAATGCTGCTGTGAACATGGGTGTGCAAATATTTGTTTGAATCCTTGTTTTCAATTATTCTGGATATATGCCCAAAAGTTTAAAGCAGGTTTTAAAGCTTTCCCTTTACCGTAGTAGCGCATAGGAATGAAATACCAGATGTGTGCACTATGCCATTGGGAGCGCTGAGTTCCCATTATTGTTTCTGCTGGTCAGAAGAGGGTTAAATCATTGAATCTTTCATTCTGGAAAGATTCCTAGAATTTCAAGCAAATACAACTTTTGTTTCTGAATGTTCAGGAGAAAAACTACTTCTAATTTTTTACCTCAGTTAGTAGGATATATGTATCATTAAAGGTCTATCCTGAGTGCACGTTATTACTAATTTTTTAATATTAATGGTTTTTAAGGTAAGCCTTCAGGACTTGAACACATTGAAAAAATTGAGAAAAGCAGGCTTTTATCATCCAAGCCTTTTCTTGCAGCATCTCTGCATGTGCTGCTTGCAGGGCATTTTGCTAAGCAAGGAGACAGAGTGTAAATTCAATATCTGGTTTTGCAAATTTGTCCTTAAAGATTCTAGGCCTCCATTCAGGCAGAATTTCACATTGGGTTCTCCCTGCCTTAAATTAGGAGACACTTGTTCATAGGACTTAAAATTGCTCCATTTGGTGAAATTTTCCATTCCATGGTTCTCCTGAGAAACAAAAGAATCATTTATTTGTCACAGGGGTTGCTGGTTGGGCAACTTCCTTTCTTGCTGCTATGTCATTCTCTTATTGTACATCTACCAATTTGGGGTGAGAAAGAAAGGTGAACCCTAAAAGTTACTCACTTTGTATTTGGTCTGTAATGCTTTTTTTTTTTTCTTTTTTTCCTTTTATAAGGTCAAGGGGTAATGGAAACATCATTTTGGAGACTCTTCTCTATTTGTCTGAATTTGTTACAAGGAAAGTAGAATATGGACAGAGTAATTAGGAACCTCCATGCAGGGAATTTAATTTAGTTACGTCTTTACTAGGCTGTTATTAATTGGTAAAATGCAGTTCTCTGTAAATTTTTAAAAATATATATTTTCTGAAATTTCATGTGGAAAAAGCAAAATTCAGAATGTAATTTAGAAGGTTGTAATATCAAAGATAATTTGAACTTGTATCCAGGAGGCTCTTAGAAAAAAAATGTTGAGCTATCATGGAAACTATTAGCTGAGCTTAGAGGGATAGGCTATCAAAGGTCCAGGTAGAAGGGCTGGATTATCTGGAACTGATCTTAGATTCTGTGGAAGAAATGGATCATTTTGATGAAACTTGTGAAATGTACATGAAGTGAATCAGGAAAGTGGGACACAATAAAACTGGTCATTCACATGTTTGCTTCTCTCAAAGCTGGCAAAACACATTTGAAGGTTTTATAACCAACCCCAGTCCTGGTCTAAATTTAATGTAGGCATAATAGGTGGTATATCTCCATGTTCTCTGCTGAAAATTCTGCTATCAGCTTGGATTCATCACCTACTTTAAAAATAGTTATTATTACAGTATCAATTTATACATGGAAATGTGCAGCTAATTATAAATTAGCTTCCAGGGCATTAGAACTATTAATATAATAAATTGTCTAACCAGTGTATCTTCAGTCCTAGAACAGTCCATGTATCAGGCATTCAATAACTATTTGTTGAATGAATGAATTAAATTAGCAGAGAGAGGCAATTTCATCTTTAGTATAAATAAGTTTAATCTCTGCTATGGTTTGAATGTTTATGTCCCCTACAAAATTTGTGTTGAAACTTAATCCCCCATGCAACAGTACTAAGAAGTAGGGCCTTCAAAAGATGACAAGACCCTGTAAAAGAGCTTGAAGAGATGGGTTCAGCCCTTCCATCGCTTCTACCATGTGAGGACACAGCATTCAGCTGCTGTCTTAGAAGCAGAAACCAGGTCTTCACCAGACACTGAACCCACCAGCACCTTGATCTTGGACTTCTCAGTCCCCAGAACCACGAGAAATAAATTTCTGTTCTTTGTAAATCATCCAGTCTAAGGTATTTTGTTATAGCAGCAGGGACAAAATAAGAAAATCTCCTTCATAATAAAAATGGGAACTTTTGCTTAAGTATTAATACAATAGAACTTCTGGTCATCCAGAAGTTTATATGAAGACATGCAAAGGAAGGGAGAAGCACACGGAGAGACTGGTAGAGTTAAGGATGGATAAAGCCACAAGGGTAATTTTTCCCTGAGGTTAAGGAGTCTTTAAATACTACACAAATCACAATTTGTGTACATAATAAGTTAGAGATGAAGTTTCTAAACTTCCTGTGTTCGCAGTGCCCTTAGTGTTTTGGTGATTTTTTTCCCACAGTTCTTTAGACTAAAATAAAAAGTGAACAGTTCTGTTGTTAAGTAGTTATTTCTAAACAACTTAATAACTATTTAAGTCCTAACAACTTGGTAGACATTTAAATAATAAATGTAAATTAAAAGAAAAAACATTTTTTTCATTCTGAAATAGCCATAATTACTTACCACTGGGAAGTGTGTGCCTGTTGAACACTTCACAGTTTCTCAAATTTTGGTATGGCTGTCACCCTCATTTTTCTTTTGATACTGACCTTCATGCAGTACTTAATTTAATTCCAGCAGCCATTAAAAAATCCATTTTCACAAAGATATGATGTTTTGAAAGGGACATAGCCATCTAATGTTAAAATAGTCATGCAGTATCTGACAGATGTCAAGAATTGTGTTTTTCTAAAACAATCTCAAATATTCTGCTGTTCAAGGTAAGTTCCCAGGGCCCCCTTGGGCAACAATTTGGAAAACATGGGGATGTAAAGTTGAAAGATACATTTGATAATAATAATAATATCAACTGCCACACACCAAAAAGACCACCAAAATAAAGAAAACTGCATTTGTTCTTAACCTAGTATGAGAAATCAATATTTTATTGAAGTCTTAGTAAAGTTTCTGAGAGGAGAAGTGAAAGCCAGGGTATTCACAAAATTTGGGGGATCTGGCTTAAGATAGGTCTTTCAACGCAGAGACCTTAATTGTATTGAGCAGTGTTGGTGACACGACAGTACAGAATCGGTGGACGCAGTGAGGCAAGGATTCTGAGTGACATGGAAGAGTAAGTAGTCTCTTGATAAGCCTAGTTGAGTGAACGATTGCCCTGAGAAAGGAGGCTATTTGAAAGTTTGGAAGTATGGATTGGTGGGAGTTCCTGAAACAAATGAACAAAAACTAGAGTACTTTCATCTCCTTGGGTAAGAGTTTCTTGGAGGAGTAAAATCATGTTAATACAGATATTGGGCTCCATAGTTTTGGTTCTCAATAGTAAGGATAAAAAGAAACAACAGCTAACACTCATTGAGACTTTTTCTTGCCAGCCACAGTTCTAAGTGCTTTACATGCTTCTTATTTTTAGATATTCTCAACGATTTTATGAGGCAGGAATTAGTATTTCCATATTTACAGAAAAGGGATGTGAAAGGAAGACAGAGTGGTTAATCAAACTTGTCTGTACTCATGGAGTGAGGACAAGACAGAATATGTGCTATTTTTGTTTCCTTTTTTTTTTTTAGTGAAAAGGCACAGGAAGTACAGGGTATAATAAGATTAATTCATGGGTTTTCACATTATTTATTTTTAAAGTGCTCTCTAAGCATTCATATTACTCCTGCTGTTGGTTAATTATGGTCTGGGGCCTCCCTGCAGACTCTGATGGGATTCTGGCTTGACCATCCTTTGGATCCAGCTTGTAGTAGCTTTCTTATCTATTGCATTAATGCTTGCTGTCAATGACCACGTGCTCTGTAGTTGACCTCATGCCTCACACTGCTGCTGACTCTGAAAGAATTCCTGAAGGGCAACAAAGCTTTTGGGCATGGCCTTCATCTGGGCAGCACAACGAGTAGTGTACAATCTCATGCTTTGTGGTATGTTGGTTACTTAGTTATTGAGTCACATGATTTGTGTCCTTCTTGGCTTAAAAAATACTTTACTTTAGGCGGCAGTATTATGTACTGAATGAACAACAGATTTTGATACAAGAATTTTTGGGTCAAGTTCAGGCTCTTCCATTTTCAAGCTGTGCTACCTTAAGCAAGTTATCTAGTGTCTCTGAACTTCAGGTTCTTCTCTAGTAATTTATGGTGAACATGTACTTCACAGGGTTTTAATAAGGTAATGGTAAAGTATATTGAAGAGATTTTTAACACAATGAAGTATTATACAAATATTTATTATTATCGTTACTATTATTATGTGGTTCTGTAAAAATGTGTTGCACACAGTCAATTACTAGATAGTCCTGTAATTCTACTTCATGCTAATGTGTTTATTTTTGAAGCACAGAAGTTCACATGAATCATTCTCTAATTCCGGGAGTGTTGTAAACTGGCAACTCATTTACAATAGACTAAACATTTCTAAGCATAAATGCACACTGGATTGATAATTATTTCCCCAAGCTATATTTTGAGTTGGTAATTTAATTTTCATGCGGTCTCTTAACTGTAGGATTTATATTGCGTGTGTCAGCTTAAACACACACGCTCAGACACACTCACACCATCACAGCATTGCCCACACTGAGAAATCCGTCTTTAGAAAGCTCCCTCACTCCAAGGGCAAAAGCTCAAGGGGACTTTCACCAGGACCAGATGTTCTCTAAGGGAGAGTTTTACTCCTTGATTTCCTTGTAAATACCCCACTCCCTGAGAGGTACAGCTCTCATTTACATAAAAGTAAATTCTGGAAGCCAGTGTCTTTTGTCCTTCTGAATTACTAAACTCTAGTGAATTTATTAAGCATTTTAAAAGATCCAGTTGTGATTCCTGTTTATCCAATAAAAATGTAATTCCTTAGCTTATGCCATAGATTTTGCCATGGGCCTGAAGATCTTGAACATATAATTTACCAATTAAGTATTCATTTCAGAGTTTATTTCTTGTTAAATGTAAGAAGATGCCTAATTTGCAATGCGATCCTGGCCTTCCACTCAACGTTAATTATAATGTTTATATGACAGTTGTCAGGTGCATCTTGGAATTGATAAAATAATCATGCACTTGTATATAGTGATTTATTTTGTTTCATAAAAACAGAGGCTTAATTAGAAGCATACAGGATTTTCCCATGGAACCACAGGAAGAACTATAGCAGGGGTATTCTGACAGCAACTAGACTTGCAGTTCACCAGGCAGATTTCCTAGCAGGTGCCTCTCTCTCTGGTAGTACGTGGGACCATTTCAGTGCATCCTTCATTGTCATTTTCTTGCATCTTCTTGTTTTTTTATACTGTCCTTAAATATTCCTGGCTTTCTCAAAGTGGGATCCTCTGACCTAAGAGTCTGCATCATATGACTAAGAAGCAACCACTGCTAACTGACCTTCCTGCTCTTTGACCCAATTCCAAATTCCTTGGAGACACACTCTCATGGGTCCAGCCCAGTTCTCGATTTCTCATCCTTGTGAACTTCCCAATAGGCTAAAGCCATGGAACAAGGGCCCAAAGAACAAGCATGATTCCAGGAGCAGGTCGTGGCAGCTCTCAGAGAAGGGGGCTTGGGCAGGATCATCCCCCAAATCACAATAACTTAAGAAGATTTTAATTATAGAGACACTTCATTCTCACAGCAAGAGCAGGATGCAAAACCTCAGATTTACAAAAGTCTGGGTTCAGTATATGTCCTTAGTTTTATATAATGACCAAATTTGTAAACATTGTTACGGTCAATCCTTTTAGCTTGGAATAGCTATTTAAAGGAATTTCACATAGTTATTTAAAAGATTAGTTATTTTAAAAATTCTATAGGTGAATCTGTTTATTTTATTTTATTTATTTTTGAGACAGAATCTTACTCTGTTGCCCAGGCTAGAGTGCCATGGCATCAGTCTACCTCACAGCAACCTCCAACTCCTTGGCTATCCTCCTGCCTCAGCCTCCCAAGTAGCTGGGACTACAGGCACGCGCTACCTTGCCTGGCTAATTTTTTCTACTTTTAGTAGAGACAGACCTCACTCTTGCTCAGGCTGGTCTTGCACTCCTGAGTTCAAACAAGCCTCCCACCTCAGCCTCCCAGAGTGCTAGGATTACAGTTGTGAGCCTCCTAGCTCGGCCTAGGTGAATCTGTTTAAAAACATCCAGTCAATCAACATGCCTTTATAGAGCATCCCTTTATAAGAACACTATTTTACTTATATAATTTCCTATGGTAGATTGGTATAAGAGTGAACGAAGAATTGATTTACTTTACATTATTAGGACAGGTACTTTGTAGAGTTTTATGGCTCATTAATCCATGGGCTTCTATGCATTTTGGGTGGTTGCTCCTTCCTTTAGTTTGTATTTACTTGTATCCAGTCCGTATATAGAATTATGGCTTAATTCTACAGTAAGCATAGGAAGGAGCTTGAATTGTTAGAAGAACTGAAGGAAGGTGAATGTGACTGGAGTCTAATGAGCAAGGGGTGAGTGGCATGCATGTATAAACACCAGAAAACAATTGAGACAGATATCAAGGAAACACTTTACGAATGGCTGTGATTTTTGTTCTTAGTATGTGAAATTGTTATTCGTGGAAAACATCACTGAGGACCACTGCAGTCTGAAAAACTGACTCTCAAAATGATTCATGGCTTATTAAGTTAGTAATGCTTTCTGGGAAAGGAGGAAAATCTGTATAATATACAGTTAGATCTGCCATGTCCCATTCCCTCCCTGGAGAGCAGGTAACTTTCCCCCAAGTAGGAGCACAGCCATTAATATTCAGGGGAAACTGAATCTGAAAAGCTCTGGACTCCTGTGTACCAGACATAGCAATGTAAGGATATAATTGGGGGAGGCAGAGAGCAAATGTCAAAAAAGGAAAACTAGAAGAAACAGAGACTATACAGTGTCAGGAATAGAAAACAGTTAAACAAAAGCAATTGCTATAATTGAATCCTAAGGAATATGAGAAATATTGCATCCAACAAAAGCAAAAAGCAAAAACAAAAAATAAGATGCTTGTGTAAAGAAGCAGAATCAGAAAAAGTTTCTGGAGATTAAAAGCATTTAGAAAAATCTATTAGGTGCTGAAAAAAAATTCCGGGAAAATAGAATCAAAAGATAAAGAAATGTAAAATAGAAGAAAGGAGGTAAGAACATTAAGTGATCAACCTAGTATTCCAACATTTAGCTAACAGATATTGGGTAAAGAGAGAGCAGAGAAAACAGAGGCTAGGAAATTGCTCTAGAAATAGAACACAAAAGAATTTTCAGAACTGAAGTACAGGCCCTGAAGTTAAAGCAACCCAGCAACAGTCCAGCAAGAAAGAACTCACATTTTTGTGATCTATCAGAGCATGTGGAAAAACCAGAGGATCCCAGAACTTTCCAGAGAGAGAAAAACAAACAAATACCTACAAAGACTCTGGAATCATAATGGCATTAGAATTCTTTTTTCTTAAATTACAAAATATTGCAGGGGTACAAATGGTTTGGGTTACAAAATTGATACAATTTTGTTATGCTTGAGTCTTGATGTAATGGAATAGTTTCCACAGTATGGTACCAGCTCTTCTTTGTAGGTCTGGTAAAATTTGGCTGTGAATCCATCTTGTCTGGGGCTTTTTTTGTTATTGGAAGATTTTTTTTTGTTACTGCTTCAATCTCCTTGCTTGTTATTGGTCTGTTCAGGGGTTCTATTTCTTCTTGATTGAGTCTTGGGGGTTTTGTGTTTCCAGGAATTTGTGCATTTTCCTCTATGTTTTTGAGTTTATATGCATAGAGATTTTCATAGTATTTACAGATGATTATTTTTTATTTGTGTGGTATCAGTTGTAATATCTACTTTTTTTATTTCTGATTGAGTTTATTTGGGTCCTTTCTCTTCTGTTCCTGGTTAATCTAGCAAGAGGTTTATCAATTTTGTTTATCTTTTCAAAGAAGCAACTTTTGTTTCATTGATCCTTTGTATTGTTTTTTGTTTTGTTTTGTTTTCCATTTCATTGAGTCCTGCTCTGATATTACCTATTTCTTTTCTTTTGCTGTCTTTGCATTTGGTTTGCTCTTCTTTTTCTAATGCCTTGAGACTTGTCATAAGATTGTTAATTCATGATCTTTCTGTCTTTTTGGTGTAGGCATTTGAGGCTATGAATTTTCCCCTTAGTACTGCCTCTGCTGAATCTTATAGATTTTTATAGCTTGTTTCCCCATTGTCATTCAGTTTGAGGAATCTTTTGCTTTCCATCTTAATTTCATTATTGACCTAATAATCATTCATCAGCAGTTTGTTTAATTTCTTTGTGTAGAACTGAGTGTTTCTCTTGGAGTTGATTTCTAGTTTTATTCCACTATCATCTGAGAAGACACTTGGTAAGATTTCTGTTCTTTTGTGTTTTTTGAGACATGTTTTATAGCCTAAGATATGATCTATCTTGGAGAATGTTCCATATGCTGATGAGAAGAATACATTTCAGTAGTTTTTGAGTAAAATATTCTGTAGATGTCTGTTAGTCTCATTTGTTCTAGAGTCCTGTTTAAGTCCAGTATTTCCTTATTTATTTTCTGCTTGGGTACTCTGTCCAGTTCAGTCAGTGGGATTTTAAAGTCGCTGGCAATTACAATGCTGCTGTTTATCTCTTTACTCAGATCTAGCAGTGTTTGATTTATGAATCTGGGTACCTTTGTGTTAGGTGCATAAATATTTAGGATTGTTATGTCTTCTCATTGAATTGCTCCCTTTACCATTAAATAATGACCATCTTTGCCTTTTTTATCATTGTTGATTTAAAGTCAGTTTTATCTGATATGAGAATGGCTATACTTGCTTTTTGGGGGGTTTCCATATGCATGAAATATTTTTTTCCATCCCTTCACCTTGAGACTGTATGAGTCCTTGTGGGTTTAGATGTATTTCCTGGAGACAGCAGACACTTGGGCTGTATTTTTTCATCCATTCAGCCAGCCTATGTCTCTTGAGTGGGGCATTCAGACCATTCACATTGATTGATAGAATTGATATGTGGGATGCCATCCTGTTCATCTTGTTGGGTAGTACCTCATTGCTTTGTTTTACCTCTTGTGCTGTTGTTTTGTATGGACTCTGATTTTTAGCTTTTGGGTAGTTTTACACTGGTGGGTGTCTATTGTGCTGATCTATGTAGAGTGCAGTTCTGAGTATTTTCTGCTGGGCAGGTCAGGTCTTGACAAATTCCCTCAGTGTTTGCTTACCTGGAAAAGTCTTTATTTCTCCACCAATTATGAAACTTAGTTTAGCAGGATACAAAATTCTAGGCCGGCAGTTGTTCTGTTTAATAAGACTTAGGAAGGGGCCCTAATCCCCTGTGGCTTGTAAGGTCTCAGTTGGGAAGTCTGCAGTTAGCCTTATGAGTTTTCCTTTGTAAGTTGCTTGATGTTTTCACCTCATGGCTCACAGGAGTTCCCCATTTGTGTTGACTTTGGCCAGTCTGATGACTATGTGTCTTGGTGATTGCCTCTTTTCAATGAATTTCCCAGGTTTTCACTGAAGTTCTTTTACTTGGATTTCTAAATCTCTTGCAAGACCAAGGAAATTTTTCTCAATTACTCCTCAAATAGGTTTTCCAGCCCTTTTGCGTTTTCTTCTTCACCCTCAGAGATGCCTATGATTCTTATATTGGGCCATTTTATGTAATCCCATATTTCTTGTAGGATTTGTTCATTCCTCTTAATTCCCTGTCCTTTCATTTTTGACTGAGTTAATTTGAAAGAGTTGTCTTCAAGCTCTCATATTCTTTCTTCTGTCTGGTCTAGTCTATTTCTGAAACTTTCTACTGTGTTTTATATTTCCTGAAATAAAATTTTTAATTTCCAAAATTCTGTTTTTTTTCTTAAATATGTTGATCTCTTTAGTGAATTTTTCATTCATTTCCTGAATTGTCTTTCTTATTTCTTTGAGTTAGTTTTCCATTTTCTCTTAGATTTCATTGAGCTTCCTTACTATCCATGTTTAGAATTTTTTATCTGTCATTTCAGTATTTTCATTTTGTTTGGTATCCATTGCTAGAGAGCTGGTGTTCCTTTTGGGGGTGTCTTTTTGCTCTGATTTTTCATACTTCCAAAGTTCTTGCACCGATTCCTTCTCATCTGGAGGAGCTGCCACTTCTTGTTTTTGGATTTTATTTTATTCAGATGGGGCTCTCCCCCGCTCATAACAGTAAGTCTGTAGCATATGTTGGGTAAAAACCTTTGGTATGGTCATTGGTGCTTTGATGGCAATCTAGGTCTTGTATGAATGCTTTATAGATATTCTTAGTGTGGTGGTTTTCTCAGTTCCTAGTTGTCTATAGGTTGTAGCAGTGGTGAGCTATGTGTGTGGGCAGATTCCCTGTCCCTTGTTGATGAGGGAGAATGGAGGTCTTTGAGAACCTTTCTTTTTCCCCAGTCTGAGGTCTTCTTAATAGTGTGAATTGTATTGGCATGCCCAGTTTAATCCCTGAGACAGTAGTTAGTGCTTGTGGGTAAAGATCAACCCTACCCTACATGACTGAATCAGTAAATGCTTTAAAGGGCTGTGCAAATGGACCTTCCTTTCAGTGGGTGTCAGAAGGAACTAGCTGCTGTGTTGTTTCTGGGACGTGTGACTGATCTAGTCCTTTAGGAGAAACACATGAATGCCCCAGATGGTGGGTGGGGCCCTGGAACTTCCAAGTGAGTTCTTATTTTCCACCACAGCAGCAATGGGTGCGGGATTGAGGCTGGGCAGGGCTGGGTTGGGTGAGCCTGCCCTCAGGCTCCACAAAAGCTGGTAAGGTAGCTGTCCTGGCAGGGGTCAAAGGTCTACTCCCAGGCCACCAGGGATGGGCTGAAGTGGCCTTACCCAGCCAGAAATTCTGTTTGTTGGGGAGGGGCCATCTGAGATTCACAATCTGGCTGTCAGGAGTGGGTTTTGCTCTTCTCTCCAACTCCTGCTCTGAGGTCTCCATCTGATGTCTTCCAGTAGGCAGGAGCTCAGACTAGCAGGAGGCAGGGTGCCCTGCAGTTGGAACCCACACTGCATTCTCTGCCCACATGGGCTTCCTTGCCTCCCAAGGTTAGATCACAAATCTCCGTTTCATGCTCCCAACCAACACAATTGAGTCCTGGGGGTATGGAATCTGGCCTTCTTGCCTGTCCCCAGGTTCCTGAAGACAAATCCCTGACTGTGTCAGGGAGAATTGTACTGGTCCTGAGTTGCCTATGGGGTGCTCAAGCAGGTTTCATGTCCTTCTGCTTTGGGGTGTGCTCTGCTCTGATGGAGCAGCCAGGCAAGCAGCACTGAGGAGGGTCAGTTTTCAGGGAGCTCACCATCTAGGCACCCCTTAGTCTGCTACAGGTCTTTAAGAGGAAAAGTCAAGCTCCACTTTCTGTGGAAGCCCTGGTGTTGTGGACACACCAACAGCGGAGAAAAGAGTTCTACAATAACCAGCTCAATTATTTCTCTTGGCAGCCATGGGTAGGGGAGGAAAAGGGGAGGAAAAGAATCCAGATGGAGGAAAGCTAGCACTCTTGTCATCTCTGTCCCTCTCTCCAGAAATCAGCCTGTCCAGAGTGTCCAGGCTCTGTGGTCATGCAGATCTCCTGGGACCCACCAGCCCCCTGTGTCTCCTGCAGTCTGGGCTGGAGTTAGGAAATGTTTGTGTGGCAATGAGTGAGCTGAAGCTCCCTGGGAGGACAAAGGCACATGGAGAAGCAATATGGCACCTGCTGTCTCTGCTCAGGTCTGCAGTGATGGTCATCAGCCCTGAGGGCTCTGGCAGCCTGGTTCTCTGTCCTTAGAAGTTCCCAGTGCACTGGTGGTAGAATCTTTTGGGCTCATAAGGGTAGAAGGTTCTCCACTAGCTCGTGAGCCTACTGACTGCTAGAAAAATGGGGGGGGAGGGGTAGAAACAATCCACTCCACCTACCCATCTTGCTGGACTCTAAGCCTCTTGGGGGTTAATCTCTGCTGATATCTTGCTCCTTCTTGTTCTGATCCACAACTTTTTCCCATGGAATCTCTGGTAGGTTTTGGCCCATTTCCCCTGGAATGATATGCAATCTGTATCTGTTTGTTTTTGTTTCTCATCTAAAACTCTTCCTTCTTTCTGAGATGATCTGCCAGCTGGTGTCTCTGATCTGCCATCTTGGCTCTGTCAGCATCGGAATTCTTAAAAGCAACACTGAGGTTAGAATATTAATACTATGGAGGGATACTTTATAATTCAAAAGGAATGAATTTTCAACTTAGCATTACATAACCTGCCAAACTGTTATTCAAATATTTGTATAGAATAAACATATTACAAAGATGTGAAAAATCATTCATGATTCTTGTGCTCTTTTAAATGAAGTTACTGCAGGATAAATGAGTCAAATGGGAGGAGAAACAAGTTTGATGACAATATGGAACCCAGTGAAAGGAGGTTCAATTCTTGAAATGAATCCTTCCTTCTTTCCTTTTCTCCTTTTCTTCCTTCTCTCTTTCCTTCCCCTTTTCTTCTTCCTAATTTTAGGTGGAAAATTGTATCAAATTTTAAACCCTGTAACTTGGAGTCTGTGGGTTTTCACAACACTTAATGCCATGGCATTTCCCTCTGTCCCATATTGCTTTTGGCATTGTTTAATATCTTTAGTGAGTCCCATGGTTATGGGAAGAGTGGTGGTGAGATGATCCTAAGGGTAGTGTGGCTAGGGAGAGATGCAGAGGAAGAACACATGGATTGGTGAAGTATATGAGGAAAGCAAATCGAGAACTTCAGGAAACAGAATGAAAATCAGAACATATTCTCCCATGGACAGATAGGAATGGAATTAAAACTTGGTGACAAAATTTGAAGCCTTAGCTTGTAAAACAACCACAGAGCTTTTATTGACTTTCATGCTTCATTAAGAGTTCTGCATGATCTTTTTGGGGCCATGAGCAAAAATTAACTCCAAATATACTGAGAAGCAATTGAGGAAAATTTTTGTATCAACTGCACTAAATAATAGAAAAATAATTTTAGAGGGGAAAGGGCAATTATTTTGCCATATATATTGCTACTCAAGGTCTGTGGTCAGCCTGGTTTTATATGTATGCACTGCCCTGTAGTTCATATTGATTGAAATAATAGAGTAAATCAGTTCTTTACCACAGTGTGCCAGTATTATATTTTTATCACCAAGCTTTTGACTGAAGAAGCATTGCTTAGATGAAACCATTCATTCCATTTCACTGTATTATTTATTATTATTTAGTAACTTTGATGAAAAGGACAAAATGGGAAAAATTGGTTGGTACCATAAGAAATTGAAAGCAAAGGGTCTGTGGGCTAAGTAACTGTTCTTCATGTGATCATATTATAATACATTATTATTATCTGTTTCTGTTTATATAATTGAGCATATGAGAATTAATGGTACTCAGTAATATGTTTCTTATTTGAAGATAGAGTCTCCCTCTGTTGCCCCAGCTAGAGTGCAATGGTGTCATCATAGCTCACTGCAACCTCAAACTCCTGAGCTCAAGCGATCTTCCTGCCTCAGCCTCCTAGAGTGCTAGGATTATGGGCATGAGCCACCGCACCTGGCCTCCAGTAATATGTTTCTTAAATATATTTAAAGTTAAACATTTGAGAAACGATGAAGCCTGTGTCAGACTTTGCCTGCACTAGCCCCAGCTCCACTGAAGGGGCAGAGCCATGCTTGTGACTCTGCTTCCTTGGCTTTAGCTGAGTGAGCTGGAAGAATTCTAATGAATTATGCTCCATTTTTTTTCTCTTTCCACCTGGTCGAGGTGGCAGTTTTTGTATTTACTTCTCTGAATCCAAGTGTGTGATGCACAAAAAGGCACTATCTGATAAAGTGAAAGATGAGAATTTGGCTAAAGGTCATTTATGAATATGGACACAGAGTTAAAACTGAGCTAATAGTTTTAAGTGTTGAAATTCTGGTGTGTGTGTGTGTGTGTGTGTGTGTGTGTGTGTGACTAAATTGTGAGATGGAATTTCATCCATTTTATTTTTCATAGGCTGGATTTGTAAATGTCTCATTATCCATGATATGAAGTGTGTCATGAAGCTGGATGTTGTGTACCTACCTATGAACAGAGAAATTGACCCTCTTAAATGCTGGGCTATGTACTATCCCAAGGATTTTTATCTTTGACTGAAGATAGGTTAAGTCTGCTGTTTTCCTCTGCCATGTGGCCTCTGGAAATCATTTGCTCTGTCTCTTAGTCCCTTTATTTGTAAAATAAGATTATTGACATCAACTTTATTGAGTAGATAATACATGCAAACTCTTAGAGGAATATCTAGGCCATAGTAAATGTTCAACCAATGGTGCTTATCATCATCATCATCATCATCATCATCACCATGTTCCGTATTACAACCATTTGAACTGATGGGCATCTGTGCTTCCCAATGGACTTGGAGCATCTTGAGGGTAGGAAATATGTCTTCTTTATTTGTATAGTAGGCCATAACACAGAGATATGAGGCAAACACTTACAAAAGTTTAATTGAAATAATAAAAGCAAGTATCTCAAACAATAGTTAATCTGAAATTTGCCTATGTGACTTTTTAATCCATGATGTTGATAACTTGGATAACTACCAAAAGCAAAATGAGGTTGTAGTCCATTAGTAGAAGCTGAGAAGTGTGGGTAGTAGTCCACAAACATGCTTGGTTTCAAAGAGAAAACATCTAGAGATTATGAATTTGTATTTGATAAATACCTCCAATGCCCCTCACCCCAAAAGTTTATAGATTTGAATGTGTGAAAATTTTGGCTTCATTCAGGTTAAGAACTATGCTACAAAGATACTACAAACTAACTTTCTTTTAAGGTATGAGATTTTGGGTGTTTGTGTGCCTTCTTTTGACACAATCAAAATGGAATAAAAGCTAAACATGAATCAGTTTGGAATGACTCAAGGCATAAATAAATAGTGAAATGGGCTCGAATTCAACAGCTCAAAGGCAAGCATGCTGCTGGCAATCATATGGGCCCTATGTGCCTATTATAATACCAAATGTGGCAGAATTATAAAATATCACTAGATTTCTATATCTTTTAAGGAAATGACATGAGGAAAAACAGCATCTCTTTCTCCCTCTTTGCCATGTCGATGTAGCTTTTCTCTTCTTTTTTCTTTCATCGAAAAAAAATTCCACTCTCTTTTGGAGACATCTGTTAGAAATGTGAGCACATTTTCCTAAACTGGAGATTTGTAAGATAAGACATCAAGTATACTTTCCATCGCCATAGCCTGGATTACATTAATTTTGTATTCTAGTGCCTGTCATCCTAAACTTCACTAAAGCAGCATAATCTATGAAAATTCATAACAAAATGAAAACCTGTTTCTTGAATTATGTGCTCCTAGAACTTTTTTTTTCACAACTTATTCAAATCATTAAATGTGTAGAAGTTTGAGTTATACATGGCCAGTATTGTTTCCTGAACAGTTTAAGTCTTATTCATGAGGCAGTTGGTAATTCAAGTATGTTTTCAATATTTTCCCATTGTTTTTAAAATTAATGATAATTAGCTTATGAAGAGTGATGTTTTATAAATGCACAGTTAGATATCAATGAAAGAGACTAATAATAGTAAATTGTAAGTGGAAATCAATCTCAACATTAATTAATAAGCTGTAAGAAATTGATTTTTTATTTCTGTTGCTACTTCATTAAACACATTAATGCCTTAAATGAAAAGCTATTCCATGTTTCTTAAGATCTGGTTGAATCATTAGTCAAGACAGGTCACATAAAAAATCCCCTGGGATCTTTGTTAGTCTTCTTTTAATGTAATTTTGAACAGACATAATTTTAAATGCTGATTTTTTTTCTCTTTCTATATTTGAGTGCAGCTTAATAATTCAATGTCCTGTGAGCAATACACATGTCTGGCTAATGGTTTTTTTTTTTTTTTTTTCATATCTGGCTAATGTTTGGTTTTTTTTTTCCTTGTTTTTATTACAAGTGGTACTTGGGGGCAGCTGTGAAGTTCCACTAAGATCTTGTAAATGGGCAGAATGTGATTGTTCTCAGAGAATTAAATTACGAAATCAATAGATAGTAGGTCAAAATAGAGATATGCAGTCACTTGAAAAAAATGGATTTACTGGCAGGACAGAGCAAGACTTGACTGAATACATAAATAAATCTAAAGGGAAAATAACAGTCAAAAAGGACATTATTCAGCAATAGAGTCAGGAAAAATTGACCCAGTGGAAAAAACATTAGGTGTGTCCATTCTAAACACAAAAAAGAAAATATTGGCCAATAGCTTCATTGTGGACATCATGCTTTAGGCCATTATTTGGATTATATAACTCACTTTTGTTGTGATTCCATGCTCCTCTAGGACCCTTCCCATTAAAGTTTGACTTTCCTTGATGATCTGCCTTTGGAAGAGAAGAGCTGGTTATGCTGATGTCATGTTTAAGGAGGTAGGGCAATCATATTTCTATTTATAAATTTATAAATTGGCATTCTGATTTTATGCATCATTCTCTATTAGCTGAATAAAATCCACTCCTGAAAGATGGATTGACTCTCAATGTGCTGACTTTTAGGTTTTTAAGCTTATGTTTCTGATGCCCAGAACCAGTTGCGTGGTGATTTTACCACCATAAATGCAACTCTGAGATCTCTGAGAGAGAGAGAACATTGTATTTTCTTCTCTCTTGGTGATACTCAATTTCACAGTTTTCTTTGAAACTCCTCCATGTAAAAACACAATGGAACTTCTTTTTTGCTTGTTCTGGCTTGGAAAACACTAGTCAAAGCTTGATTTAAACTCTGTGTTATATCATGCTTTTGCCGAAATCAATTCTTTTATCTAGGAAATAGATCAGTGGTTTATTCAACAATATAATAATGGTGTTGGCTATAACAGAGTACTATAATAGTCTTTACCTTTACCTAAAAGTATTTTTTGTATGTGTGTGAAGAGGTAATCAATAAAAAAACAAAGAGCCTGCATACATAAAAGCTGTTAGAATGACAGCCTCCTACTTTTGGTTAGTGTTTTAGAGTTTGTGGAGCAACTTCACATTAATTCTCTCTTGAATCTTTCGGTAACTGTGTGAAGCATGTAGGGGAAGTATTATTATTTTCAATTTGTAGATTAGGAAATTGTAGCTCAGATAATTTAAGTGACTAGCCAAGATTACATGACTAAGACATGACAACCAGCACAAACAGCTATGCCTCCAAGCACTAACCCAGTGCCCTTCCAGTTATGTTACTCTGCCTTGCATATAGAATTAACAAAATTTTTAAAACGGTTCCAAAAGCTAAAGATCAAATAAAACTTATCTTTGCAAAGCATCCCTATTTTGTATATTTGTCTAAATTGTGACAAGAGTTAACCCACTCATGAAATTTTTATCATGTACTGACCTTGCATCAGACACTGGAAGTACATGGGGTTACAGGCAGGTAGGGTCCCTGGTCTCATAAAACCAACAGTTCAGTGAGGGAGACAGTCATGTACACAATCAAACAAATGACCATGTGGGGTTGTGAAACTGGAGACTTGAGAGACCTTCATGAGGAGTGATATTAAACTGAGGCCTTTTGGAGAGTGGAGAGCAAGTTGGCCAGATACAAGGCAGGGGTGAGGAGGGAGTCTCTTTCTCTAGAAACCACATCTAATTTAACTTGATCACTTTAAATAAAAACAAAGAAAATGGAGTTCTTACCACAACTTTTTGTCCACATCTAGATTCTAGCATGAGAGCGATAAAGAGTGGGAGAAAGAAGAAAAGAGATGCTACTTTAAATGAACTAGTTCATGATAATTAATTACCATGGTTTCTGGTTTCTCATTATCATAGTTCAGCAGAAGCTTTGAATAAAACAAACTCCACAAGATTCAGGGATTTCTAATAGGATATTGTGTCTCATAAAAATGATTAGTTAGAGTCCAAACTTAATTGCCTTAATAAGCCACTTAATCATTCACGACAGACAAGAGAAGCCACAAAGGACCACAATTCTAAGGCTTTCGGTTTGAAGTTTTCAAAAGCTCATTAGTAAAGCCGGAGGTTGAAAAGCAGTGTGCAGCATTACTTTATCTAAAGGGCTCAGTGATTGTTAATCTACATTTGTGGAGTTGCTTTGTGTTAATGCTCAGTAGTGTGAGGAAAATTTTGAAGGAGTCCCCATACAGAGATAATAACAGGCATCCTCGGGACAAAACAGAACAAGCCAGAAATTACTTTGAAAATTGAATTTTGACAATGAGAGACCGAATAGTTCTCACTGTAAGTAAAACAATAAATACAGCCCAGACTTTGACTAACTGGAAGCTTGGGGAACAGATTATTTTGGTTAACTATTAAAAATAAACTCTTTTTAAAAACAAACTCATCTTTTTAAAAGCAATCTTCTTATGTTTGTGTGTATTCCTGACCATAAATATATGCTTATGTTAGAAAGTTGGAAAATAAAAAAAGTTCATAGAAGAAACAATAATATCCAGTGATTAAGTGAAAGTAATTCAACAACCAGGTACCAACTACTAATGTATTTCTTTTGAGTCCTGTAAGATTGTGCACACATATTAAATATATGAAGAAATTTGACATACATTTGTATAATATTTCAGATTTTATTTTTTCAGTTATATTATAAACATTTTCACATATCATTAAATATTTTGAAATGATATTTTTATTTCTATTTCTGCATGCTATCTATTTTAACATGGAGATGTGTCACACACTATTTAATCATTATTCTTATGCTAGATAATTTAGATGTACCCTTTCTTGGGCACTCATAAATAATGCTTGAGTGAATACTCTTGCTCATAAATCTTATTTTTATATAAATTCCTATAAAAGGAAATTACTGGGTCAAGGAGTATGAATGTTTAAAATGTACTTATATGTATAATATTAGAAAATTATATGCATGTATACCTCATTTGTTTATTTTTGTAACAATTTGTACAATATTTATGCTCATTTATTTTCATACCTTATAACATTGAATAAAAATGCCCATTTCGCTGCATCTTACAAACTTAGAAAATTATTCATTAAATAATTGGATCAGTATGGTGGACTGAGCTGTTACGTTTTCATCTCCCCTCACCTAAAATCTTTAAACTTGCAGAAAACTTATTTTTTAAAAATCAGCCTAGAGCAGTGTTGGTATGAAGGAAAGAAAAGGAAGCCATCAGCTTACAAGACATTTTTGGGAATTCCTGAAAATGAGAAGGCTGATGACATTAGGATTTCAGAAACAAGAGAAGATAAAAACACAGCCCAAAACAATTTGGAAAACTATCTAGGTAGGAAGTAGAATCAATTCCAGGAATATTTCAAGCGTAGAGTCAATACATTCGAAGGTGAATGTTTTGTATGGAGGAGTTAGTGGCTTAAAGACTGCTTGTCTGTTTGCACTCCCATCCATTGGACCTTCTCTCTAAATTTAATATGTCTGAAGAGAGCCAAATGCTTAGGTATGAGGGAGAAGTAGAAAGAAGAGAACATCTTCTCAGTAGGAATGCAGCTGAAATTGATCTCCATGCCCAGCATGAGTAAAGACCTCTTTATTTTAGAACTCACAGGGGTTGGTCAACAGCTTACCTGCCTGCTTTAGCTGTCTGCTTTCCCCATGCCCTCCAATAGGCATGCTCAGCTTTCACCATTAAGCATGTGATATTTCATATGCGCCTCTATCAGGATAAGGAATTTTCCTGCTATTCTTCATTTATCGAGGGTTTTTATTATGATTAAGTGTTGAATTTTGTCAATTTTCATCGATTGAAGTGGTTATATTATTTATCTTTATTCTGATAATATGGTGAATTACATTGATTAATTTTTGAATGTTAAGCCAACTTCTCATTCCTGGTATAAATCCTATTGGATTATGCTGTATATATATTTATGCATATTAATGGTTTGGTTTATTAATATTTACTTATGGATTTCTACATGTATTTTTAGGAGGGATATTGTTGTATACTTTGTTTTTGTTAAGTCTTCATCAGGTTTAGTATTATATTATTAGAAAAATAGTCTTCTTTATTTTTTTTGAAACAAAAAGTTCTCTCCCTTTCTCTCTCGCTTGCTCTCTCCAGTCTAGCTACAGATTGATAAATTCTGTGATCTAAATGTTTGTGTCTCCCCAAAATTGATATATTGAAACTTAATCCTCAATGTAATAGTATTAAGAAATGTGGGCTTTGGGGGGTGATTAGGTCATGAGGGCTTTGCCCTCATAAATGAATATTAGTGTCCTTAGAAGAGGTTTGAGGGAGCTTGTTAGTTTTTGCCCCTTTCAGCATGTGAGGACATAGCTAGAAGGTGTCATCTGTGAAGCAGAGAGTGAGCCCTTACCAGACACTGAATCTGCTACTGCTTTGTTCTTGGATTTCCCAGCTTCTAGAACTGTGAGCAATAATGTTGTTTATAAATTATCCAGTTTAAGGTATTTTGTTATAGGAGCCTGAACAGACTAAAATAGATATTGGTTCTGAGAAGTGGGGTTCTGCTGTTACTAATATCTAAAAATGTAGAAACAGCTTTGGAACTGGATAATGGGCAGAATCTGGAAGAGTTTGCAGGTTATGCTAGAAAAAGCCAACATTGCCATGAATGTAGCATTAAGGTCTGAGCTTGCCCTCCTCTTACAGAGGGTGGATCTTTCTTTTGGCAAGAAGTTTTTCCAACAGCCATTCTGATAAGGTCCTAGAGGGAAATGAGAAACATGTTATTGGAAACTGGAAGAAAGGTGATCCTTGTTATAAAGTGGCAACTAATTGGCTGAGTTGTGTTCATGTCCTTAGAGTTTTGTTAAAGGCAGAGCTCATGAGTTATGAAATTGAATATTTGGCTGAAGAAATCTTGAACCAAAGTGTTAAGGATTTGGCATGGTTTTTCTTGACTACTAATAAGTAAAATAGGAGAAGAGAGATATGACTTAAAGATGGAATTTATAATCACAAGGGAAACAGAACTTAAATGTTTGGAAAACTCTCAGACTGGCCATGCTATAAGCAATGAAAAAACAAGCACGTTCGGGAGAGAACACCAAGGTTGTGGCTAAGGGAGAGTTTGATAAAGAGATTAGTATGGGGCTGCAAAAGCCAGATGCTATTTATTAAGACAACGAAAGAATGACTTGGTAGGAATTTTCGAGGTCATTGGGTCTGCCACTCCCATCACAGCCCAGAGTGCAAAGGCCTGGTGGACAAAACTATGTCAAAAGAGAACCCTCAGGCGCCTGCAGGACCTCAGATCTTGCTGCCTGGCGCTGCCTCATGTCTCTGCTCTCTGCATACTGGTGCAGCTCTCATTGGCTACCTTAGGTGTAGCTGCAGTGGGCCCAGGTATGGTGCAGGTCACAGAGGCCACCCCTCTGGAGAGTACAGGCAGTAAACTGTGGTCCCCACGTGGCTATCTATACCACAGCAAAGAATGCACGAGCTGCGGGGGCATGGATACTTCCACTTAGATTTCAAAGGATACCCCAGAGAGCTTAAAGGCCCAGGCAGAGAGCTGTTACAGGGGCAGGGCCCCCACAGAGAGTCCCCACTAGGGCTACGCCCAGTGGAACCATCATAGAGAGGCCCCACTGGGGCAATGCCTAGGGGAGCCATGCTGCCCTCTCTACTCCAGACCAACAGAGCCACTGGGGAGCAACTAAAGCCTGGGAGAGCCATAGACACATGACTCCCATCCTTGAAAGCTGCAGTATGGGCTGCACCCAGCAAAGCCATGGGGGTGAGGCTGCTCAGAGCCTTGGAATCCCACCCTCATGACAGTGTATCTGGAAGTGAGACTTTGAGTCAAAGAAGGTTATTTTGGAACCTTAAGATTTAATGTTTTCCTGGTTGGGTTTTGGACTTGGTCAAGACCTGTTATCATTTTCCTCTTTCCTACTTCTTCTTTTGGAATAAGGATGTCTATACTATGCCTGCACCACCATTGTATTTTGAAAACACATCACTTGTTTGATTTCACAGGCTCACAGCTGGAGGAAATTTGCCTCAGAATACTTTGAATCTTGCACATACATGGTTTAGATATTTAAATGAGACTTAGAACTTTAGACTTTTGAGTCAATACCAGAACAAGTTAAGACTTTTGGGGATATTGGAATGGAATGAATATATTTTACATGGGAGAAGAACATGAATTTTGGGGGCCCAGAGGTGAAATGCTATGAAGTGAATGTTAGTGTCTACCCAAAATTCATACGTTGAAACCTAAGCCTCAATAAAATAATATTAAGATGTAGGCCCTTTAGGAGGTAACTAGGTCATGAGGGAATGGATTAGCATCTTGATAAAAGAGGATCAAGGAAGCTGGTCTTTTCTTTTGCTACATCAGGACAAGCTAGAAGGTATCTTTGGAGTAACAGGCCCTCACCAGACACTGAATCTGCTGGTGACTTGATCTTGGATTTCCTAGCCTTCAGACCTATAAGCAACAAAATTGTATTATTTATAAATTACCCAGTCCAAAGTATTTTTGTTATAGTAGCCTGAATAAATGGAGACAGTTGATTTTGCTCATCTTTGCAAAGAGCTAACTTTTAAATTCATTAATTTTCTCTATTGTCTGTTTTTTATTTCAGTCATTTTTGCCCTTATATTTATTATCTTCTTCCCTATGCTTACTTTAGATACATTTTACTCTTTTTTTCATAGATTTTTAAGGTGGGAACTATAGGACATTGGATTAGACACTTAATTTTTTTCTAAATAAGCATTCAAACCTATAAATTGCCTTCTACACACTGTGTTAGCTTCATCTTACACATTTTGATATGTTGTATTTTCATTATTATTCAATTTTAAAAATATTTTTAAATCTCTTTTGTGATAATTGACCAATTAATTATTTAGAAGTTTGTTGTTAATGTCCAAATATTAGGAGTTTTCTTTTTTTTTTTTTTTGAGACAGAGTCTCACTCTCTTACCTGGGCTAGAGTGCCGTGGCGTCAGCCTAGCTCACAGCAACCTCAGACTCCTTGGCTGGAGAGATCTTCCCACCTTGGCCCCCCAGAGTGACAAGATTACAGGTGTGAGCCACCACTCCTGGCCAGGAGTTTTCTTAGATAATCTAATTGCTAATCATTTCTATTTTTATCCTGTTGTGGTCAGATAAAATCTCTGTATGATTTTAATTATTTAAATTTATTAAGACTTATTTTATGCCTTAGCATGTAGTCTATTTTTGTGAATATATTATGTTTACTTGTGAATATGCCATGTGCATTTGAAAGGAGTATGAATTCTGCAGTTGTTGTTTATAGCGTTCTATAAGTATTAATTAGATCAGGTAGCTCATAGTGTTGTTCAGATCTTTGTCTTTACTTATGTTGTTGTTTAGTTAGTCGTTCTATCAATTGATGAGAGAATGGTGTTAATGTATCATATTATGAGTATAGAATATTCTATTTTCCCTTTAATTCTTTAAATTTTGCTTTATATATGTAAGCTTTTGTTATTAGTTGTATGTACATTTATATTATGTCTTTCTGATGGATTGCCCTTTTTACTATTATGAAATATTCCACGTATCTCTGGTAATACTCTTTGTCTTAAAATCCATTCTACCTGTCATCAATATAGCAGATTCTGTCCTTTTATGCTCAATGTTTGCATGGCTTATCTTTCATCACCTATGTATTTTGAGCCCGCCTGTATTTTTATGTTGAAACTGCATCTCTCGTAGGTAGTATATAATTACTTATCCACTTTGATAATCTTTTCATTTTAATTGGAGTGTTTATACCATTAACATTAATTGGAATTATTGATATGCCTAAAATAAGTTCTGTTTGCTTCATCTGTTATTTGTTTACTAGTTGGTTTCTCTGAAAAACTTTCTTTGCCATTCCTTGTAGTAGAGGTCTGCTGGAAACAAATATTCTTTTTTCTGCAAATGTTTTTATTTTGTCTTTATGATGAAAAAATATGTCACCATTTTTTTTCATAATTTAATTGCCTGTACTATGTCTCCTACCTTCAGGGCAAAGCCACAAAAAAAGGGAGGGGGTAAATGCTGATTGCTTCTTCAATTTTGACTCCCTTGTACAGTCTGTCTGTTTTTGTTTATTCTTGAGAATCCTCAAGTGTGTTTTGTTCAGAATGTGTAACTGTTATCATTGTGCAGGCTGGTCTGGACAGGATAGAAGAGACAAAATTCTGTTCTTTAGTTTTTATATCTAGCATAATAGAATAAGAGTTTTTTCACACTTGCTACTTTTCAACATCTCTTTCAATGAAATTTATTATAAAAGGTGATTAATTGAATTGTGTACTATATGTTAATAGTAGCATAAAATGGTGAGGTAGAGTTATATATTGAAATGGAATTATTTATAAGAAATATTACTGAGTTAAAAAGGCAACTATAGTTTGTTTCAAAACAAAAGCAAAAATAGAAAATGTATATTTGTGTTTATATAAATTTTTAAATTTGAGAATCATTTTAATGGAATGTAGGACAAATATTTTCTCATTATTCTTCAGTTGCTCATTTTTTCTTGCAGATATTGGCATATTATTTTCTTTTAAATGAACTTTAAGAGTATATTGTTAAGTGACCATTGTTCCATTCTTGATACAGTATTTTTAAAAATGCAATTATATATCGACACCATCTGGCTTAATATTCTTCCAGTGTCCTTTAAAATTCATGATAATGATGAAATAAGAATACATAACATTTACAGAATTATTTTTAAATGGTAGTGTGTCAGCATCTATTTCGTCTATTCTTAACCTAAGTCACAGAAATGTTAAATACATATTAACATTTCCTATTTCCCTTGCACAAATGACAGCCGCTAGTTGAACTTTCAGCTACTACGTAGTGAGTCTTCTCATTCCCTTTGGAGAAATATGACCTCTGTGTCAACCAGTGCAGTATTTAAAATGGAATAGATTTTGCTTTGTTAAAAAACAACCATAAATTTCAGTGGCTGAAAATAACAAAGGTAAATTTCTCATTTTGTTATATATCCAACATGAGTCAGCAGGGGAATCCCTGATTAATACAGTCACTCAGGGATTCAGACCTGTGAAGTTTTCACCATCTTATGACAGCTTCCATTTCAAAGACTGTCTTCAGGTTTGCCATGATAGGGAAACAGCACATAGAAAGCTACATGTTGCAATCTTAAACAATTCTGCCTGGAAGTGAGACACATTATTTCTGGTCAAGTGTCATTTGTTCAGTTGAGATACATGTTCGTGACTAAATTAAATAAAACAGACCAGGATGTAGAATCCATCTATGTACCCAGAAAGAAAGAAAACACACACACATGCGCACGCGTACACACACACACACACACACACACACACACACACACACACGCCGGCACTGGTAATAGCCTATCTACTTTTACAACTCCATTTGACGTTATTCTATCCCTTACTTCCTATGATCCAGCCACTAAATCCTTCTTCTAGTTCTTGAGTATGTCAAACTCATTCTAGTTTGATAGCCTTTGCATATGTTATTTTCTCTGTTTCCACTTCTTCTTATGGCTTATTACTTGAGTCTCTGCTTAAGTATCACCTTCTAGAGGGGACTTCCTGGACAATCCTAATAAAGTTGGTAACACGTACTCCCCATTTTTCTCCATCTGTGCATCTCATTTATTTGTAGGACTTTGCAGCACTTAAAATTTGTAGCTATTTCGTTTGTTCATTTTCTTGTTTTTGTCATTAGTTTATAAACACCATGAAGACAGGAAGTTGTCTTTTTCAAAGTTACATCTCATACCCAGATCATATTAATGTTCTTTGCAATTAAAGGAACTTCAATATTGATTGGATTTAAAAAACCCTCTACTATATGCATACATTTGGAGATTTTAAAATGTTTGTCCTTATTCTGTCTTCTTATCTGGTAATATAGTTTTTCTTCTTCTTATCTATGTCTATTTTTATGCTATACAGTGGATTTTGTAATTTACTTCATTTTGACTCCATATATTTCTGATAAGATTAATATACCTGATATTTTTCACTGTCTTGGTGAAAATGTTTTTGTATACATTTTTTACATGATTATGGATAATTTTATTTCTTTCTTATTAAATACAAAATAGTAAAAAAATTATTCCAACTTTCTTTAAGCCCTTCTCTTGCATCAGGTTTTGAATTTCCAATTTACTTTATAACTCTAAAAGAGTTTAGATCAAATATAACCTGAGTCTAGGTAGGAATTTCATAGTAGGATATACAAGGGAATGAATTCTAAGCAAAACAAAAATATCCTGGGTATGAATATTTTAAATAACTCCCCTATCCAAACTGATTTTGATGATTTTCTCTTTTCCTTACAAGTATTATTTTGAATAATAAAATTGTCTGCTCATTGGTCATTCTAGTTCTGGTTGATCAAAGTTTGGCTTAAATGAATTTGTGGGATTTGAACCAAAGATCTTTCCAAATGGCAAGTAAGTAAAGTAGGCTTCTGATTTATAGATACCCAATTAATAAATAGTTTACAAATTCTATAAAGTCTTTCTAGGGCCTTATTTTACCAGCCTCACTGCAGTTGCTATGTTGCTGTTGGAACCTTAAAAATCAATACACTCAGAATTTGTTTGCATCGGCCTTTTTCTCTCTCTTCTCCCACCAGCACTACCCTTAGTCCAGGACACTTTTTACTTCCCTTTTTTCTTTTGTTTTTTTTTTTTTTTTTTATTTCTAATGCAGCAGTTAGTTCTTCTTCTAGGACATTTTATACCACTGCAAAATAAAAGCCAACATCAAACTGCCCTAAAATATTTCATGCCTTATTATCAATAGTTTACAAAACAAAAGAAGCTCAGACTCCTTAGCATGCATAGAATCTGAACCTAAGGTACTTTTTTTGGTTTATTTTCTGTTTTGAAATATGTGTCCTGTGATTTCTGGAGTTGGACATGATAATTTATAAACACTAACTATATGGCAAATGCTTATGTATTTTAATCCTTACGGTAACTCTTCGAAGCATCATTTCTATTTTTCAAAGGAGAAAATGGATGCTCAGAGAAGCGATGAAATATCCTCAACCTCCCTACTGCTAGGTGACTGGTGTGTCTATGACTTGGATGCTCATTATCTTTCCTCTGACCCTTTCTGTCCCCAGGTAATATACCCACTATTTCTTTTTAAACTTTTGTTTTCCCACTTCTTCATAAATATTTGTTTTCATTTTCATTTTGGCTAGGGCTGCTTCCCTTGCATATCCTGCTTTAAAATTCATATCCTCCATGATACATGCTAACTTCATGAAGACCCCTTTTTTATTCCATGAAAAAATTGTATTTTGCTATTCCAGTTAATATAGCATTGTAGAGTGTCTCTTATAGTATATTTCCTTTCTTTTGCAATTTTCACTCCTTGGTTATTATTATGGTTTTATTGGGTCTTTGTTGGCTTGACTTTAAGTGAGATTCAGACATATTGGGACATGTTTGGCCATCTTACATGACCACTGAAAGACCTTTAAGAGAAATCATCCTAAGTGAAGAAGCTCAGCACAATAAAGGTGAGCTAGTTAAAAACAAACAAACAAAAAACCCAAACAAACAAACAAGAAAAAATATAGTTTTACTCTTATGTGACCTCATTTGCCCTCCTGAGCTTGTAGATATGGGGAAATAGAGTCCATGCTCATTCTAAATTATAAGTAAGAATCACATCACATCCCATGTTCGTTGGTGTCATCATCTTTCATTCATTATATTTAGCATAATATACAGTCAATATCTGTTGATGGATAATAATGGAGGTAAAGAAAAAAAAGAAGGAACATTCAACAATCAGGAATAGCTTGGATTGCAAATCCAAGTACCATATTCCTGAGTAGGATTGGCTTGCTTGGCTGCTTGCTAGCGTTAGTGGATTCTCTGTTTAGGGGGATGCTTCTGAACCTCGAAATTTATTTTGATATAACTTGAAACTTATTTTCAGTTAGATTCAAGGTTTGAAGGTCCACAAATTAGAGCTTCATATGGGTTAATTAGCATTTACTTTTAGAAATACATGCGTGGGACAATTAAAAGATATCACATACTAGTATGAATTAATTCAGCTGGATTGCTGTACTTTTTCCTAAAATTGAAAATGTATGTTGAGAGGCAAATCATTTTTCAGCATTACACAGTTTGGGAGCTGGGTTCGTATGAGAGAACTAGAGTAACATGATGACACTGGACACCTGGAAAGAGGTTAGAGACATATATGAAAAAGGACATTGGAAAAATAAAAAGACAAATTTCCTGCTACAAAACGTTTGCTGGAAATGGCTTTGTACCATAAATACAAAAACCAGGATCTTTTTTCTTCTTTTTTTCTTTCTGTCACTACATCTCCTCTCCTGTGAGCATCTGGAACTCCATTGAGTACTTCAGTATTATAACACTGCTACTTTATGGTTAATCACGTTTTCAACCTAGTCTTGGAACCTAAACAATATTTATAATATAATTTTTACGTTCTAAAAATTTTACATGAACAAAGTGTTAAGTTATACATTTGAGAGTTGGGGAGAGTTTACACAGAGCCAGCACCCACCTGACTCCTGACATTTTTCTTTCAAGTGTCTGTAATTTGTAGACACTGTCTTTTCTCCATAGGCCCAGAGTAAATTATTCTTCGTGCTATATGTCCTGCCTTACTTGCATGACTCATTTCTCCATACAGTCTGTAAAACCGTACACACTTACTTGTATATCTAGGAGAGAGAAAATTGCTAGTTTAAGAAAAATAGGACTTTAAAGAGTTTGAAATTCATACCATCAAATTATATGAAGAATGATTTTTGCGATACTTTCTATTAAATGGAAGATGTTATAGTACATAAAGGAGTTCTGTTTTATTGTTTAGGTAAAAAAACATTGAATGATTTTCTATATCTCAAGTCTTACAATGTTCTCTGACCTTTAGTTATTCGAATAACATTATCGTTAGCACGTAAGTCTGTTTTAGCCCATTGTCAGTCATGAGCTTCATGATAGGCATCTAAAACATTTATAGAATCTACAACTCTGACCAAAACACATGTGGTCTCAAATTGAAGAGGACAGTTAATGTCAAAGCAAAATGACAGATGTCCCTCAAGCTGTTGACTTGTGCTCAAATGATGGTGGAGTCACAGCCAGCTCAGCATTTCGTAGAGCCCTATATTTCATCCAGGCTCTGTCAACACAGCTTGATCAATGTCTTCAAAGGAAAGGCGGAGGCAAACTGCAAGCATTTGTCACTGAGCTCAGGCTTAGCGGTTCTGGGCAGTGTGATGGATGTCACAGGGAAGACTCTTTGTATCTACCAGTCAAGCGCAGTTACTATGGAAGCATTTAATGGTATAGGAGAATACTCATTGCTCACCTGCAGCTTTTGTGATTGTTCCTGGACACTGTGAATATTTTGCAATGCTAAATGATATAGCCAGCAAAGGAGAGTTAGGGACACAGAGGAGAAAAGGAAAAACACCTTCAATTAGACTTACCTCTATGCTTGGCATTTCCAGAGGCCATTTTCTCTTCCTTCATCATTTTACAAAATAAAATATATATGTGCATATGGTTGGATAAACAGGGATAGTGGAACAAAGTTAGGATTCAGTCCAACTTTGCCACTCACTAGATGTGAGACTTTCAGCAAGTTATCTACTTGTTCAGGTTTTATCATTCTCATCAAAAGAATGGGAATATGTTGGGCTTATTTCATAGGATTTCATGATTATTTATGTGTGTTCTAATACCTGATACATAGTAGGAAGGGCTTGATAAAGATTTAAAGATGAAAACACATATAAAGGTATATGTGTGTATTTAAATATTTACATAGAAGGAAGGTTGGAGATTCTGTCCCATTTACTAGTCTATCATATTTTGATACAAAGAAAGCCAATATAAGATTATTCTCAGCAAAATTTTTTTTAATAAAATACAAATAGTCAACTCCACCAATTTCGTTATATATACAAAAATAGAAAAGATATTTTTGTAGCATATTTCTTCGCTGTTACACAAATAATGCATTAATTAGCACTCTAGCAGCAAGAGTGTCAAAATGAATGGCCTTTGTTTTATTTGGAAAGCATTAACCATGCTGCTGTACTGGGCAGACTTTGCCATCCTCTTGGGGTAATTAGTTGACTTTTTAAATAATACAATATGATAATGACATTTATAAACCATAATTCTTTTAATAGATAATCTTCAGTTGCATTCAGTGGCTACAAATGTTACTTGGTATATACTTTTTGAGATAACTAGTTTCTTTTTTGATAATTTAATTAGGGATGTTTGAGAATATTTTTACTTCTAAGATTCTAATTTGCTGTTAAAGGAGTAAGTGCTTATCTGTAGGACCACCCCAGCCCCTGAGGAATATTCACTTTGCAAAGATGCTAGGTCACATCAGATTCATCTCTTTTAGAAGTATTGAGGTTCCCTTCTCATCCCAAGAAAGCGGTATGGAATCACAGTCTAGATGGCAGGAATCACAGTCTTTTTGTGTGGGAATGGAAAATCCACCTCCCTCATTCTGGAATTAGCTAACTGCGATGCTGCAATGTGTAAAACAGAAAGGGAAGAGGAGAATGGAAATATAGGAAAGAACAAGAATGTGCATGGATCCACACACACATGCACACACTGTGGAAGAGAAAGAACAGATGAACACAGAAGAATAGTGGGAGTATGAATAGGCACTGATGTTTGAAATGTCCTGTTGGAATATTAGGCATTCTTAACACAACGCCACCCTTTTCACTGTTCTTATTTTCTTTTGAGGAACACATTGTATTTAAAGGAAAACTGCTTTGGAAGTCTTCAAGCACAGCAACTCATCAGGTCCCACCTCTGAGACAGAGTGGGAGCATCCTGGGAGATGTGGTTGGATGTGTAAATGGTGTATCACTTCTTCAGAGGCAGCAGCACAGGGAACCATGGGGGTGATGTGGAGGGAACTCTCCTAAAGAAGAAAATAAAGCTGTCCAGAGTTTCCACCAGATACTTCTTGTGATACGGCCATGCAGATATGGTGATTCCAGATGTGAAGCCACTGGACAGAAAGGGGAGAGACCCCATAAAGTAGAAACACAAGGCTAGATGTGGAGGAGAGGGTCCGAAGGAGTGTCCCATGCCTGAGCAAAGTAGCTAAAGTGGCTTTTGTAGTCATCTTCTCATCTCAAGTAGGAGTAGAAAGGGGCATCTGAAGACTCTGTTCTGGTTTGGACAATGACCACAAGGTGCCACAAACTGTCCTATTTCTCCCCTGTTCCTGTTGTAGCCCATCCTTTCTGGGAACACAGCAGAGAGAAACTGGTCCTTTCTCTCAGACTTCTTGTGTAGGATTAATAACTTATTTTAGCTCTTTTTTCCCCATGATTTACAGGCTGAACCTATGCTGAGGGTATTTTAATCCTGGGCACATACTCAATCCAGAAAACAATGAAGGACAAGGGTTAGTACAGTTGGACTGCATTCCTATAGGGGGGATTCCTTACATTTTAAATAAGCATCTTTTGTGTCTCAAACTTCCATTTATTGATTAGTTCTTGAAGTCAATTATCTTAAATAGTTTAGTGTAGCTTAGCATTTAGCGTAAAAATCCAATTTGTTCTCTAAATATATCATCTTTATTAATTATATACAGATGCTTAGATTCCTGATTTTTTTGTATAGAACCAAATAACTGTGAAAATAATCCTACTGATACCACCTAGATGTTTTTAGTTTTAGATGTGACTGGTGGTCTGTGTTCTTCAGTGCAGCATCTCAGCAGGGCGGCTTTCAGGCATGAATGTCTGCTTGCATTCCAAATATCACTCCTATCTCTATGCATTCTTCCACTTTGCTGATGTGGTCCTTGGACTCATCTCCTTTCCAAAGTAATTTCCTTTCATTTTTCAACCTTTGAATAACTCACATGGCTTGGTTGTTCATTATCCATATCAAACAACTCAGTGAATTATTTGTACTTTTCCAATGGAGTATATCAAGCTATACAGCATGTGGAGAAAGGGAAGAGAGAAAATGAGACCAGTTGGCATACACAGCTCTTCTTTTGTATGAATTTCATTTTAGACATTCAACATAAGTACTAAATAGGTCAAAGGCTGTTAATATTCAAAAATATTCCCAGTTCTTTCAGTATCTCCTGATATTTTTTACATTATGAAAGACAACTGAAGGACAGCAACTATTCGCATGATTTTCCCTCTCCTCTTTTGCAATGAGTTGTTGCAGAGCTGGCCCAAGGCAAAAGGAAAAGAGCAGTAGCTTTCTTTATTAGGCTTCTGGCCTTTATCAGTGCATACTGTGTGACTTCGATGAGTTGCATTCATTCTCTGAGTCTCAAGTTGGTTTTCTCACCTATAAAATTTGTGGGAAAATATTGTCTGTTCCTCAGGATTGCAGATTCAATGAATATGTCCTGATCTTCTACCCCGTGCTGTATCTCTGGAGATGGAGCAATGAACAAAAGATATAAAGGCCCTGATCTTAAGGTGCTTACATTGTAGTGAGGACACAGAATATAAGTGAATAAATAAGTAAAACATATAGTTCATCCAGTAGTGATAAGCTCTTGGGAGAAAAAGCATTTGAGAAAGAGCAGGGAAGTGTGAGGGGTTGTGCAATGTTAAATGCCCACGTCAGGGGTGACTTCCCTGATTATGTGACCTGGGGATATTTGAGTACAGACTAAGGGAAATGGGGAAGCAAATCAGGGAGAACCCAAATGGCGAGAATTGCAAGTGCAAATGCTCTGAGATCAGAGTCTGGTTGAAGAGTTTTAGGACTAAAAAAGAACCAGATGGCTGGAGTAGCCAGCAAAGGCAAGAGTTGCAGGAGGAGATCATGTGGGACTTGTAATCCAAGGCCAAGCTGGGATTTTGGATTTTATTATGAGTGAGATAAGAAGCTTTTTGAAGAATCTGAGCAGAAGAGTGGTTTCCTGCCCTACCCTCTTCCTCCTTTCCTTCCTTCCTTTCTTCCTTAAATTGACAAATAAAAGTTGTATACATTTATGGTGCACAACACGATGTTTTGAAATATGTATATATTATGAAATGGCTAAATCGAGTTAGTTAACATGCATTGCTTCACATGCTTATGAATTGTTTTGTGGTGAGGACACTTAAAATCTACTCTCAGCGATTTTCAAGAATACAACATTGCTAATAACTATAGTTACCATGTTATACAGTACATCTCTTAAATCTATTCCTCCAGTCTAACTGAAATTTTGTATCTTCTGACCAACATTTCCCCACCCTCTTCCCTCAGTCTTTGGCAACCACCATTCTACTCCCTACTTCTGTGAGTCCAACTTTTTAAATTTCACATATAAGTGAGATCATGCCTATACACCTCCTTGGTGATCCCATGGTAGCTTTAAATACCTTCTACGTGCTAATGTCCAGGCGTCTCTAGTGAACTGCAGACTCATAAAGCCAACTGCAACTGCAACTTCGATGTTGAATGGACATTTTTAATGCAATATGACCAAAACTGAGCTCTTTATCTTATTCCTAAGCCTGAGCTTTCTTTATTCTTTCTTATCAATTGATGGGAACTCAATTTTGCAGTTGCTCATAGAAGACCTTGGGGTCACCCTTGACTCCTTCTGTTGCTCATCCTCCCACAACACATTAGGAAAACTAGACTGTTCCTCCCTTCTCACTACTCCCACTGCCCAAGATACCCCTCTCTTTCACCCAGTTTGTAACAATAGCCTCATAACTAATCTTTCCACTTCTATTGTTATCCCTTCAGTCTATTTTCAATATAGTAGCCAAGATGATTATATAAAAATATAATTCAAATTTTGTCACCTCTCTGCTTAAATCCTTACTGGCTCTCCGCTTCACTTACAGTAAACGTCCACATCTTTGCTCATTTCCTAGGACTTTCCTCTCCACTCTGTTAGTTATATAGCTCCACTGGCCTCCTTGCCTGGAGCTACTTTTCCTCCCTTGACAGCTTCTGCCCTCGGGCCTTCATGCTGGTTCACTATTCACTCTGTCTGGAAAACTCTTTTCATATTAACTCTCTTACTTCCTTCAAGCTTTTACTCAATACCACCTTTGCAAAGAAGCCTTTCCTGCCTCAGAAATCCCTCTATTTATCATTACGATCTTTCTTCTTCCCACTCCTGGAAATGGTCACCCACTACTTGGCTCTACATTTTTGAATTATAGTATTTATCACCTTTTAACATACAGTGTAACTGATATATTAATTGTTTTTATTGTTTATTTTCTTTCAGCCCTTGCTAGAATGTAGGCTTCATGAGGGTAAGGATCTTTTGCTGTGTTGCTCATTGCTCAATCCCAAGCACCTGGAATGCTGCTTGACAAGTAGTAACTACTCAATAAATACGTGTTGAATGAATAAATGAACCCTGGGTACAATTAGAAAAGGACACTGTCCATAGGTGTCTTGGATGCCAAACTGACTGCATGAGAAGAGCCCAGGCAATGTGGTACTTGAAGAAAAGGCTCAGACGTGAGCTAAGAAACAGCTGGGATAGATTACCTACTCTTCCCTTATCCCTTGAATCACCCTTATGAGATGAGTTAATTTCTTTAATTTCAGATTGTTTATTTCTGTTCAAATGAGGAAGAGCACATCTAAATTAAAAAATATGTAAAAAGATAAAATGAGTGTCAGTGAAAACTCTTCGTTTAGAGACCAGCTCAAAATAAGCTCTCAAAATTTTATCATCTACAAATACCTTGGTGTGTATTATTGTAGATTTAAAAAAATTTTACACAGTGTAAGAGGCAGGGAGTCAGTTAACCAAGGTCATCTTTCCTGTCCAACATTTTAAGTGTTTGCTGTGCTTTATGAAGCAACAGAAGCCAGCACCACCTAAAAGTTTTCACAAGGATATCCTTAAAATACCCACTTATTTTGGCATTAATTTATTTTGCTTTTTTCCTTTCCATCTGAAAACTAATGTTATGTGAAATATAAGCTCCCTAAAATCAGAAATTTTTGTCTATTTTGTTTATTGCTGTTTTTCCAGCACCTAAGAAGAGTGCCTGGTACTCAGGGGAGGCAATAAACAAATGGAGAAACCAGTACACTAGGAGTAAGTGACCAGGGAGTTAGGAGGAGAATAGAGTGATTGTCCTGGAAGCCAACTGAAGAAAGTGTTTGAAGGAGGCTGTGACCAACAGTGTCAATGCTGCTGTAGACTAGGTAAGGTGAATACTGAAAACTGACTTTTAGATTTGACAAAATGGAAGCATGCCACGTCAGTGGTATCGTGGGAATGACTGCCGGATTGGAAAGGTTTAAAACAGAATAAGAGAAATAGAAGTAGTGATTATAGGTGACTATTTAATAGTACATATGCTTTTAAATAATAAAGTTAAAACTAACAATTCTAATAAATATGGTTACAAAATATTCCTGGTGGAGTAAGGACTTTAGCATTTACTATGAGTGAAATGGGGAGCCAATAAGGATTTAAGCAGAGAAGTGACACAATCTGAATTATATTTTTATATTTTTTTAAATTTTAAGTAAAGCCGTAAATATATAGCTCTTCATCCATATTCATTTGTTAGCTTAAACATCAGTCCCTACAGCAAATGTTTCTTAACCTTCCTGAATTGGGTTGGATGTTGCTACTGTGACTATCCATAGCAGCCTGTAATTTTCCCAGCACTCCAGGTAACATTTTCTTTAGCAGGTCTCTATTCAATTTTTGTTTCCTTAGAAGATTCCGAGCTCTCAGTGAAGTCACAATCCCATCCTATCTTATTTACTACTATATATACCTAACAATGAGCATAGTGCCTGGCACAGAGTAGGCTCAATGAACTCTTATTAAATTTATGCATACGTGGACAAATAAATGAATGCAGTTTTGGTGTGGGGGAAGCCTGTCAATTGATATATGAAATGCAGAATAAATAAAAGGAAATAATTGAAATATTTGACTACATCAAAAAAATTCTTTCGTATTGCCTTTTTGTAGTCACCGCGTCCCACTTCCGACCCCCAGCAACCACTGATCTGTTCTCCATTCCCACAGTTTTTCCTTTTCCAAGATGTAACATAAATGGAATCATACAGTATTTAGCCTTTTGGGTGCAACTTTTTACACTTGAAAAATGCATGGGAGATTTATTCATGTTGTCGTATGTGTTTTGTTCCTTTTTATTGCTGAGTAGTATTCCATTGTATGAATGTACCACAGATTGCTTGTTCATTCATCAGTTGAATGACATCTAGGGTGTTCCACCTATCATCTATTACAAATAAAGTTGCTATAAACAGGCATATACAGATTTTTGTGTGTTCATAAATTTTCATTTCTTTTGGATAAAAACTTAGCAGTGGAATTTCTGGGCTGTATGGTATATATATGTTTAACTTAATGAGAAACTATCAAATTATTTTCCAAAACCATTATACAAACAATGTGTAAGCATTTCAGCTGCTCCATATCCTCATTATCATTTGGTATTGTCAACACTTTTTTAGTCATTCTAATAGTTATACAGTGATTTTTTCATTGCATTTTAATTTGTATTTCCCTAATGACTAATGATGCTAAGCATCTTTTCGCATGCTTATTTGCCATCTTTGTATCTTATTTGATAAAGTATCTGTTTAGCTTTTTTTGCTAATTAAAAAATATGTTATTTCTTTTCTTACTGTTAAGTTTTGAAAATTCTTTATATATTCTGGACACAAGTCCTTTGTTAGGAATGTGACTTAAAAATACTTTCTTGCAGTCTGTGTCTTTTCTTTGCATTTGTTTAACAGAAATTTATAAAGCAAAAGTTTAATTTTGATAGAGTCCAATGTATTGATTTTTTTTCTTCATGGAAATTGTAGGTGCTGTATCTGAGAAATCTTTGCCTAACCCAATGTCAACATGCTTTTCTTTTACATTTTCTTCCAGAGGTTTTGTAGTTTCATGTTCTCATTAAGTCTATGATCCATTTTGTTATAAATTTTTGTTTTAAGGTGGCAGGAATAAGTTAATGGTTTTTTTTTTCTTTTTGTTCTTTTCATATGCTCTTCCAATTTTTCTAGCAGCATATATTTAAAAGACTCACCTTTCCTCATCAAATTGTGTCTGTACCTTTGTAAAAAATGATTTGTAAAAAATAATTTGAATTATATTTGTGTGGACCTTCTTTTTCTCATTGCTTTTTTTGGTGAAATAAACAAAATAATCATCTAAGAAATAGGAAGGTAGAGGAACTGTTGGAGTTGGAAAAGAAAGAAGTAAAAATTAATTTATTAATTCAACAAATTATTATTGTGCTTATGTAGCAGTAACTATTTTAATTTCTTGATAGAATGGTAATCAAAACAGACAAAACTCCTGCCCTCATGGAATTTTCATTTTAGTATATTGAAATAGACATGTAGGAAAATGAATAATGAAAGTACATGAAATATAATCAGAATTACAGCCAACACTAAAGGCTCACTTGGGGATAGTGGTTATGAATTTAAATTGAGAGCAGTCAGCAAAATTTTATATCTTTTCTTCAGTCTCATTCAGTTGCTCATACACCAGCATAGACTGCAGACTGGACAGAGATTTGACATAACCAGGTCAGAGATTTTCCCAAGAGAGTATGGTGGAGGGAGAATGTGGCAAGGGGCTTGAGAGTATATATGGCAGATTGATTGTAATGAATGGCCTTGGAGTCTCAGCCAGGTGAGGAAGAATGGAGGACATGAGATAAATGAAGGCAGTGAAAGAAAGGCAGGGTTAATGGATTAGAAGTTCTGGTGGGTCAAAAGTTTGTTGAGGAGGGGTACGAGTAATGAGATAGAAAGACAGAAGGCAATGGACTGTGAATGAGATCCTGGAAATTGAGGATATGGATGGTGAGAGAGACCCAGTTACTGGTAATGACAACGATGACTCTGTGATCTATTTACTGAGATGGTATAGAGGGCAGGATTAATGAGGGTCAGGAGGACAAGGAATTAAGAAGCCAAATTTGGTAATATCTTGGACATTGAAATCATAAAAATCATCATGGGCATAATGTCAGTGGATAAGATATTAAGGCAGGTACTATAATCTTCCAGGAATGAGGTGAAATTGGGTGGCCTGAATGTCTGTAGATGACTGCATCCAAGAGGGATGTATTAATTTCCTATTGCTGCTGTAAAAAATTATTACAGTTCTGGAAGTCAGAATTCCCAAATCACTTTCACTGTGCTAATGTCAAGATGTTAGCAGGGATGTTAGCAGGGATGGTCCTTCTGGCAGCTCTGAGGAGGGGAGATCTATTTTTTTTTTATATTTTTCAGCTTTTAGTGGCTCCTCTGTTCCTTAGCTGGTAGCCTCTTCTTTCATCTTTGAAGCATAGGTTCACTCAAATCTCTGCTTCTGTTATCACACCACCTCCTTTTGTCAAATATCTCTTTGACTTCTGTTTATAAAGACTATGTGATTACACTAGGGTCTACCTGACCTGAATGATTCAGGGTACTCTCCCAATCTCAAGATCCTTTAACTTAATCTCAACTGCAACATCCTTGCCATCTGAGGTACTATTCACAGGTTCTAGGGATTAGTCTCTGAATATCTTGAGGGGCAATATTAAGTTCACCACATGATGGTATAACCTGAAGGAATGAGCTTCAAAGAAGCCTGGAAGTATCGTAGGAGAGAAATTTAGTGGTCTGGAAGCAGTAATGAGGAGTAAGGAGGACACTCATTCCTACTCCAGAAAGAGATAGGAGAGAAAAGACTCCACAAGAGGGATTGGGGAGAATCAGAGGCACCAGGAAATTGTTAAGTCTCCACTAGAGCAAGGAGGTAGAGGGAACTTTCAGAAAAGAGGTTAAGGATAGAGGAGATTTTGCTGATGACCTACCTTGAACTTTGAGGAAAGTGTCTGGGCTGGGTCCGGGAGAGGGAAGGCATGATATTGGGGCAGATTTGAAAATAAACTCTACTTTTTGTGGTTTTAAAAACTCTGCTGTCATGGGGCACCAGGCTAACATACTTTTTTTCCTTATTGGCAACTTAGTGTTTTTGTCTGAGTGTGCCTATATTTTCCTCCATATCTTTGAAGTCCAATAGTAGCCTTCCTAGATATGGGTTGGGGTTGGCTACTCTGGGTCTTATTTTCCAAGTACTCAGTGTGCCTATTCAATATGTAGATACAAGTGGTTTTATTCCAGAAAAAATTCTTTGTACTGTACTTAAAATTTTTGTTTTGTTCAATTATTTTGTTTTTCTTCTTTTTATTTTATTTAGTTATTTTTTTTTAGAGACATTCTCACTATGTTGCCTAGGTTGGCCTTAAACTCCTGAGCTCAAGCAATCCTCCCTCATCGTCCTCCTGAGTAGCTGGGCCTGTAGGTGTGTGCCACTGAGCAAGCTTTGTTTTTCTTCTTTCATGAGATGAACTTTCTTTGCATGTCTTTTGTGTCTTTCACTTTCTTGAAAATCGTTTTTATCTTTATTTTTATCTCCTTATTTTTCCTTTTCCTCTTCTTTCCTCTATTTCCCTTACAGTACTTTATATCTATACATTCTTGTGTTTCTTCAAATTTACTCATTTTTTATTTTTTAAGCTGTCTTCTTTTATTCATGAGTTCTGGTAGATTTTCAAAATGTTATAGCCTTCTGTTGACTAGTTATTTTATCTGAGATTTTCTAATTTTGATTTATACTGTTCTTTCAGACTTTTGATAACTTTCTTAATTTTTATCCCTTTTTTGAAAAAATACGGTAGTTTTGTTTTCTTTGAGGTCATATTTTTCTTAGTGTGTGTTCATTTTCTGCTGGAAAATCATTTGGATTATTTATTTATTTTTACAATATCTTTATATGAGATTCGATTGTGATCTTGTTTATTTGTTTCACAAGTTTAGATGACATAGGAGTTCCTGGATTATTAGAAGCAGGTTTCTGTATGATGGGAGGCATGCAGGGGCTAAGGTAGTTTTTCTACCTTGTAGCTCAAAAGCTTATCTATCTTATCTGTCATCTATCTATCCATCTATCTATCCATTTTAGCCCCATCTCTCAGAGCTTAGCTTATCTAATTTGGGTAGGTTTCCTGCCTCTGTCTCTACTGTCCAGAGCTCTATCAATCTTGTTTGGTCTCCTTGTTGAACATTCTCCTTTGCTGTTACAGTACTCTCTGCTCTGCTGGTTTCCTCTCCCGGGTGATATCTGAGCTTTATCTCTACCACAGATCCCCAGTGTTCTCACCTTCCTAAAGTGATTTCTGT